>DF359220.1:9544-19594 GCA_000787875.1 Solanum virginianum | reverse complement strand
CTCACCAACAGGGGTAGACATTTCATAAGGCTCACACAATAATTTGGTACTAGCATGAAGCTTTTTGGAAATAAAAGAAGTAATGAAAGAAAGCATGGCACCCGGGTCCATCAATGCATACACATCAAAATAAAAAATCATTAACATAATAGTAACGACATCGGGCACCTCATCTACCCCTTGTCTTCCTTGAAGAGCATAAAATCTATTTTGCCTTGGAGCACTTACTTGTTGGCCTCCTCTCTCCTTTTGACTCGCATTTGCACCTTGGCCTTGTGGATGACCATCCCTACCTTTGTTTCTAGCACGAGGATAAGCAATCACTTTATGACCCACTTCACCACAACCATAGCAAGCATTGGAATCCTTCAAACATGGGCCATTATGGCTCCTACCACATCTTTGGCACATAAGGTAGGCACCACACCACCACCGCCTTGGAGCCTTCGGTTGTCATTAGAAAACCTTTTATTAGGAGCATTGGAAGACCCTTGGACTTGGAACTAATGGCTTTGAGAAAACCGGCCACCCTTGGAATTTTAGAATCCGCCCTCAAAACTAACCCTCTTGGACTCACCACTTCTTCTCTTTCTAAGTTTCTCACCCCCTAGTTGGTCGTCATATGTCATGAGGCGGGACAAATCCATATCACTTATTAGTATGGAAGTACTACACTCCTCATTAACCAAGTCAGATACACCCGACACAAATTTGTTCATCCTTGGCCTCGGCCCGGCAACCAATTATAGGGTATACATGGAGAGTTGGTTGAACTTGAGGGCATACTCCCACACACTTATAGACCTTTAATTTAGATTCATAAATTCCATCATCTTCGTCTCCCGTAGCTCAATAGGAAAGACCTAGTTCAGAAATGCCGCTTTGAACTCTTCCCAAGGGATAGCATCACCATTCCCCTTCTCCATCTTCCATTGAGTGAACCATATTTGACCTACCATTTTGAGTTGGTAGGCCGCCAACTCTGCTTTTTCCTCCTAAATAACCCCCATAATGGACAACACCTTATATACCTCATCAATGAATGCTTAGGGATCCTCATCCACCTTAGACCCATAGAATTTAAGTGGGTTCATCCTAGTAAAATCCCTCACCCTTTAGGCCAGAGTAGGAACATGAGGAGCTTGGGCCCCTTGGTCGATTTGGCTGGTCATAGCATGAGCCAAAATGGTGATAGAATCTTGGAACTCATCATGGGCCACTCCCCCATCTTGAGGAGCTTGAGAGCGGAAGGGGCCAGTTGCTCCTTGGGTGAATGGGCTCTCCTTAGTCTTCCTCTTGGAATAGGCATGATCTAGAATAGCAAAGAACATTCATTAGAGGAAAAAGCCTTACCTTACTTCTAAAGCATGACATAGATCATGAAGAAGCAAAATATTTCCCAAAATGCCTTAATAGCCTCTTACTTATAGTTATGGTGTATTTCACAACCATGAATAAGACTCTAATCGACATGGTATGTTGGATTCCGAGGACCATTAACAACCTAATGCTCTGATACCAACTTTTTCATGAACCAAGCCTAGGGCCTAAATGTGACATATTGAATGAGGAACCCGAAGGAACCCCAAACAAGCTTCTTAGCATATCAATCATACATCTTTGGTCGCGAAAGCAAAACAACAACAACAAGAGACATAAATAGGAAAAAAGGGACTAAGGGAAGTCTTGATAATTATAAAGAATAAAAGAGTTAAAGCTCAAAGTATAAGTACATCATTTGTTCCAACAACACCTCTAAACATAGATTAGAAAGTGGGCCAAGACACTTTTCGGGCTCACCTCATGGTATCAAATGTTCAACATAAAGAGACATAAAATAATAAGGTAGCATAGCTAATATCCCTGGACTTGAGGACTCACAAAAGCTTATCTTCCAAAGCATTAAACTACCCACATGGAGGATAATCGAGAGGTGCTCTGGTTCCTATATGGTAACATCATGTAGGCATAGAGTATGCGTTAGTACGTTTGAATGTACTAAGTATGTAGGATGCAATGCAACAAGATATAAGCCAACATAGTCAAAATGCATAGTCATAAGCAATGGATAGGTATAACATCAATATGGTATGCATGATCAATGCTTGAGGTAAAATATGTTTGTAAATCATATAACTTAAAAATATATATTGTATGTGTAGGAAGAGACCATAATCATACACCAAGCAACTATTACTTGTTATCCGTGGCATGTCACCCCTTGGTGATATAGTCAAGGTATCTACCCCTCAACACGGTAGTACAGGCATGTCACCCCCGACAAGGTGGCCAAGGTATCTACCCCTCAATATAGCAATACGGGCATGTTACCCCTGACAAGGTGTGGTCAACTTGCAACACTATAGATACTTTTTATGAATTCAATACATACATACAATCCCTTAATCATCATAAAGCCACTTGACTTATAAACCATGTATAGACCATCAATAACTTGAGAATCCTTGTCAAGACTTTTTATCAAACACTTGGTAGGTGTGCAATGCTAATTCAAAATCATGCAATTCAAGAGTGAAATAATATGAGATTACTTAATGTAAATTAACCCACCAACTCATAGTAAAATCCTCATGTAAGATACCTTGAAATCCATCATCAAATGTCATAATAGATCATAGTTTCATAGCCCAATATATGCATAGTCACAATAGACAAACCATCACACCACCACCGCCTTGATCAAATGTCATAATAGATCATAGTTTCATAGCCCAATATATGCATAGTCACAATAGACAAACCATCTCATAGTATAAGCTTGAAATAGATAAAAATGTATTTTCAATCAATATTTCATAAAACCTCAATGTAATTTATAATCATAATCCATAATAAGTAATACCCGTAAGTAATACAACAACAACAATAGCATACCCAGTGAAATTTCATAAGTGGGGAATACCCATAAGTAATATAACTTGAAAACATGTAATCTTTCATAAAAAGGAAAGGTTGGGCACCATGGGTGAAAGGACCCAATGGTTGAAACCCACAAACCATAAACTTGGGTTTTCTTGATGTATATTTGAAGGAGACTTGAAGCTTGAATGGAGTTCTTGAGATCCAGAATTAAGCCTGAGACACTTGAATTCGGAGGAAATATTTGGTTAAGTGTTAGAGAGGGTTTTGACAGGGTCTTGAGTAATATATAGATGAAAATGGCTAAGTATAGGTGTTTTTACGCATAGGTGGGCAAGAGGCTATGACCCTAAGGCCCTTAGATCAAAATAAGAAACAAAAGAAAAAATGTACATCTCTGCACCCCTGGCGCGGATTGTCTTTGGAAATCGTAAATTTGTGAAAATTATTTTTCATTATGGGTACTCTAAAATCGAGATTATTTCCATTTCCCACTAACTTTTGCCCCTGATCATGAATACGAAGTCAAATTTTTGATATCACGAATGGATTTTGAGATATACGGAAATTACGATTATGGATATTTTTTAGGCACATTTTTGGGTGTTTTTGGGGTGTTTCAGTAATCAAGGATCAAACCCACGTACCTTCAATAAGATGAAGAAATCCCAAAGAATTTTGAAGAAAAGTTGAGTTCCTTAGCTCCTAACTAGAAATCTCCACGAGTTTTTTTGAGTGTTATTTGGAGAGAGTTCAAAAATATGAGAAATGAGTTTGAATGTTTAAAATAGGTTTTAGGTCTTTAAATGACCATAGAATAGCATAGGAATTCCCAAAAGACCAATAAAAACAACTGATTTTATGAAAATGCCATTAATAAATCAGAGAAAAAATTTATCGAAAGTCGTTTAACTTGAGGGCACACGACCCGTGTGGCACTCCATAGTCTGTGCGGGGTGCCCATAAGATGACACTTAGAAAATTTTCTAGAAATTTCGATCTTGAACTAACACTTCAAATTTTTTGGACAAATCCACCAAATGGGTACCATTCACGAGCCCTATGATGCCACATGGTCCATGTGGTGTTCCCGTCTCCCCAACCTTAGGAAAATTTTGTGAAAAAGTTATCTGACGGTGACCCCAAACTTAGAATATTTTCACTTTAGGAGCTTCACGGAAGGCAAAATGGTCCATCCCATGCCACACGAGCCGGTTGATCTCGGCATGGCACTACACTTGCCTAAAAAGTTACTTTCATGCCCAGTGGGAGGCCAAACGGCCAGTCCCACGGCTAGTGGAATGCCACACGGCCCATGTCCCTGGTCGTGCCCCTAAACTTGGTTCCAAAAAGATTCCCTCATATGAAATATTGGCCAAGTGTGGTTCCACTGAGGGTTCCATAGCCAGTGCCAAGGCATACGACTCGTGCAACCCTCCCTAGGATAACACTTGGTCAACATTTCATCCGAAAAATAAATTTCCAAGTGTTCACAATGTCATACAGAATCTGGGTCATTAACGAAGCCATTTTACTTATCAAAAATCTCATCCACAACCTCTTCATAGGACAAGTTCTCTTCAACCTCAACACCTTTCAAGGGCGCGATTGAACTAGGATCACCAATCAACTTTCTCAACATTGACACATGGAAGACCGGGTGAATAGAACTCATCTCCAAAGACAAGTCTAATCCACAAGCCACTTTGCCAATCCACTAAACTATCTCATAAGGGCATGCATACCAAGGATTTAACTTGCCCTTTTATTGAAAAGCATTACAACCTTCATAGGGGAAACCTTCACATACACCCAATCATCGACATGAAATTCAAGATCCCTTTTTTTATCATTTGAACAGGACTTTAGACGACTTTGATCCATCTCCAACCTCTCCCTAATCAACTTCACCTTTTATATGGCCTCCTACACCAAATTCGGGCTAACCAATGCCATCTCACCCAATTTAAACCATCCCACCGAAATCTACACCTTCACTCGCATAGAGCCTCAAATGGTGCCATACCAATACTAGCCTAAAAACTATTGTTGTAGGCAACCAACTTCTTCAATTCAATCAACAATGGGTCCAAGTCTTATTTTGCCTTCACATCAACAACCATAGAAGAGTCAGCCTCATTCTGAGCATGAATGCTACCATCATTTGAGTCAGCCAATCTAACACCCAAACTAGCAAAACGATGAACATCTTTTACCAATTCTTTGGCTCCTTCTTCCACATAGTCCACACTACCCATGGATAGCCTAAGAGCATCGACTATGACATTAGCCTTGCTAGGATGATATTGAACACTCCTTTCGTAATCCTTAAGAAGTCCCAACCAACTTGCTCTTTTGTCAAAGCCAACGTGAGTTGAGTAACTATATCATCTCAAGTATACCATCCCAATTGATCTTTACTGTCACGCCCAAATCCTCATTAAGGCGGATTGGCACCCATTGCTAATAAGGCTCGGGAGAACCAACCTGTATCTATGTGCTTTTTATATATATTATAAGAAATTTCTAAATTCAACATGCCTTTAAGAAAGTAAATAGTAATAATAAGCCAAAAGCAAATGCATATGGCTAGGCCATTAGGACCACATTGTCTAAAGTATAAGACATGACCACACTTTAATTTACATAGTCTACAAAGCCTCTAGATAAAGAAAAGTATCTGATAAAAGTCGAGACAGGACCCGCCTCAACTAACTATATAATACAAAAATATAAGCTCTAGACACATAAAGCTACGAAGAGCTAAAACATGGGATAAAGTTACACCCTTAACGCTAAGAGTCGAGACAGGCCCCGCCTCAACTAACTATATAATACAAAAATATAAGCTCTAGACATGCAAAGCCCCGAAGCAACCAGGAGCTTGGTGACCACTGCTGGATATCCTGTACTCCTACTGGGCAGGTCTACTAGCACTTGTTCCTGTAGCATAAAATGCAGGTCCCTCATAAGAGATGTCAGTACGAGATAATGTACTGAATGCATGTCAGTATAAGATAATGTACTGAATATGTAAGGCAGAAAATATTGTATATGAAATAATAGCTCAAATGAAACTATGCACTGGTGAAGGATAAGAGACTATCTTTAGTTATACTGGGGGATCATATACTTTATGTTTTGTTTATTACTTTACATTTGCTGTATAATCTATGCACAACATGTAATACAAATGACTAGCTAATCAGTGGTAAATCTATAGTGGATTTGGCTTTGGCTAGGCTTTTCCTTTCACCCCTTGGGCTACCCCTCATGATAGGATCAACCCTGGCTAGGTGATTTTTCCACTCCTCCGGTTACTACCCATCAATAAGCAATATACTTTACCTGTGAATTACCTTTGAGAAGATTCTTTTGGTGGTCATAAAATTAGAGCTGTAGGACTGTAGATATAGCATGTCACATGTAAATAATCATACAAGACAATATGACAATAAAAAGAGTGCATTACACAGATAATGAAATGCATATGAGATGAAACAACTCGGAACTTTATTTAGCAACAAGAACCCATGTAACTTGGTATCTACGTGTGTATGCAGATCTGAAGGTAAGTATGTATGGGAGCATATGAACATGTGAAAGAGTGAAGACATGATTAATAGTTTTGTTAGAGTCGATAAGTGCCTTTATGTGGGAAGGAGGGATTTATGTTTCATGCCAAATAATATGAAATCGTGTAGCCTTACATATCTCGTTGTACGGTCTTGTTATTACCTCGAAGTAACCTCTTTTTCTCTCAAGTAGTGATCTACATTAGTGTGGGTAATAAAACAAGTATTAGTGACTACTAAACATGTCTTGGTAGTCCAATATAATTTAAAAATAAACTTTGGGTAGCAACTCGTAAGCTACCCAATGACATTATGTCATCCTTTCCACCCCTAAGCATATGTGTCTACTACCCATTCTATATACATGGTGTATACAGCCTAGTTTAGGTCCTTAACATGCTGGTAATAGTCCACAATTCATAGCACACACCAACTCCCCACTAAATGCAATCAGGTAGCACAACATTACGCTATTTCCTTATATTTTGATGTCAACAAGTCAAAACTAGCCGGACTTTAACCAAACTGTCCTCAACACATCTATACATAAAAATAGCCTTAAATAGTCCCAGAATAGTGCCAAAGCAGTCATGAAGGAAACGAGGTAATAGCCTTTGATCTATCAGCCCACAAGTTCCAATCAAAATCATACTTAAGATAGCATAATAAAACTCATTTTTAAGTGAAACAAAATTAAGGAAGCAACCTTAGATTAATATCTATAACTTAAAAGATGTTAAGAACATCAACTTCTCTACATAATCCAGCCTACAAACCATAGAGAAGTCACTAAAAAATAGGCAAGTGTGCAGCAACTTTCTAAACACATGTTGTTCGACCTTTGTTAACAAGCATAACTAGCATAAATTTCTAGATTTTTATGGGAAAAGAATACCAAATACATGGATATTTCCACTTACCTTAGCCTTTAAGATTGAAATTTCCTTCAAGAACCCTAGAGGGTTTTATTTGCTGTGTTGTGAAGTGAAGTAAAGAGTAAAAGAAAGTCTTTAGGAAAGCTGAAAATTGTTTCAAAGTGAAATGATTTAAGGGACTGTTTTTATACCATTTGAAGGGTCTCTTTTGACCAACTTTCTCTTGAGCTTTTGAACTCATATTAACACATATTAATAAGCTATCATGCAGTAGCTTGACCCTCACACTTGGTCCTAAATAGGTCTCAAAATTGATGAGCCTTGGCTGCTCATTTTCATAATGTCTCTTCACTTAGTTTGGGCCCAATTAGTCAAGTGGGTTTTGATGTACTTAGGCCCTTCTATTATTCATCTAAGGCCATAAGTATTGTCCATTTATGATGCTAAAACATGGGCTAAAGTTATACCCTTAACACGGACTTTATTCATAATCGAACTTGGACAAATTCAACGTTGGGCCTCGTCTCTGTCTAGCTAGCAAATTTAAGCTAAGCAAGTAGGTGACTCACCTGCTAGCTTCCTAAGTCCTACAACCACTTCACTTCTCTCACATCATTTAAGGTCACAATCTCCTCAATTTGACTTTAAATTTGTATACGCTTGACCCTCACATACATAACACCCTCTAATATGAGATTAAAGCACTTTTAAAAATGGGCACTAATTTGACCAAACTATATCATGTTTTATTTGTATAAAACTAGTACATATAAGATGTGGAGTGTTACATCCTCCCCCCTTCCTTTGGAACATTCATCCTCGAATGTTAGGACAATTGGATAGCTTAACCATGTTCAATGCAATAATCGTTCAAACACAAGTACCTACTAAGGCCCTAATTTTGCATGTTTCATTTCCTCTTTAGCTTCAAATAAGTAAGGCTATTTTGATTTCATTACGTCCTCAGCCTCCCACGTTACCTTTTTTGCTTGCTGGTTTCTCCAGAGTTCTTTTACTGAAGTTATTTCTTTATTCCTTAGCTTCTTAACTTGATGATCTAGAATAGCATTCGGTACCGCTTCATAGGTGAGATCTTCTGTAACTTTCATATCTTCAATAAGAGTGATACGAGATGGGTCACCTAGGCATTTTTGAAGCATTGAGACATGAAAGACTAGATGAACTATTGAGAGCTCTTGGGGTAGCTCTAGTTCATATGTAACCTGCCCGAACCTCTTAATAATCTTATATGGACCTATGTAACGTGGGCTCAGTTTTCCTTTACTACCAAATCTCATAACCCCTTTCATTGGAGACACCTTTAAAAATACTCAATCCCCTACTGAAAATTTTAGTCCTCTCCTTCTAGCATCATCATATGATTTGTGATGACTTTGGGCTATTTCTAGCCGCTGCTATACTACCCTAAGTTTTTTCATGGCTTGTTATACTAGATCTGGCCCAAGCAAGGTAGTTTTGCCCACTTCAAACCATCCAATTGGCAACCTACATTTCCTTCCATACAAAGCTTCATAAGGTGCCATCTTGATACTCTAGTGGTAGCTACTATTATAGGCAAATTCAATAAGTGGAAAATGGTCCACCCAACTACCTTTATGTCCCTAAACTACTTTGGATTGCAGTGAATTGAGCTCCTTGATCAGATACAATGAAGATTGGAACTCCATGTAGCCTGACTATCTCTTTGAGGTATAGCTTGGCAAACTCTTCAGTTGTATAATCACTCCTAACTGGCAAGAAGTGTGCTGACTTTGTGAGTCAGTCAACTATTACCGATGTGGAGTCAAACTTCTGAAATGAGCGAGGCAACTCGATAACAAGATCCATATTGATTATATCCCACTTCCATATTGGAAGCTCTATACACTGAATATAGCCCCCTAAATTTTGGTGCTCTACTTTGACTTGTTGGCAATTTGGACATTGAGCCACAAATTAAAGGTCAAAGCCCTTTATCGTACCCTGACTCACCTTTTCCTTAAGTTGTTGTAGAATAGGATCCTCGAACTATTTTTCTTTCGCCTCTATTGCTAATGAAGACGATGTTGCATTATGTACAATAACCCCTTCCTTTGGAGTTTCAAGAAGGTGAACTCCCAAACTATCCAATTGACGTAGATCCTTAGCCACCCCTTGACTTACTACGGCCTGATAACCAGTATTCATGATTTCCTTACAACTCAGAGTATCGGCTACCACATTTGCCTTCCCCAGATGGTATAGTATATCAATGTCGTAATCTTTTATTAGCTCTAGCTATCTCCGCTGCCTTAAGTTTAGGTCTTTTTGCTTAAAGATATATTCCAGGCTCTTATGATCAATATATATGTCAACGTGAACCCCATATAAATAGTGGCACCATATTTTCAGAGTAAACACAACTGCTGCTAGCTCAAGATCATGTGTTGGGTAGTTTTTCTCATGTGATCGTAGCTGTCTAAAGGCATAAGTAATTACCCTACCATGCTGTGTAAGTACATACCCTAAGCTAATTCCTGAAGCATCACAATACACTACATACCCCTCGATGCCTTCTGGAAGTATTAGCATATGTGTAGAAGTTAGTCTACTTTTCAACTCTTGGAAGCTCCTTTCACATACATCATTCCATTGGAACTAGGTTTCCTTATATGTCAACTTTGTTAGATGTGAAGAAATAGAAGAAAAACCTTCAACAAACCTCCTGTAATAACCTACCA
>DF359221.1:48583-73733 GCA_000787875.1 Solanum virginianum | reverse complement strand
CGACAGGGGAAGGTCTGATCCCAAAAATAGTCAAAGTGTATATTTAAGTTATTTCGAATAGTTCGAAGGTAATTTTGACATTTTATTGCCACATGGATATCTACATGGACTGTCATGTAGCAAAGATAATGGTAAGGGTGTTTGTGGTCCCTTGAAATAATATCATTGGTATTTTTTGTTCCAAAATATAACATAAGGTATAAGTGATCTATTTTGTATAGTTTAGGGGCAATTTTGACCATTTTTCGATTAGTTTATCATTTTTTAAACTACCTTGATTATTATTATAATTATTATTAATTACTATTTTTATTATTTACTTTTATTTTTATAATATTTATTATTTTAGTAATAATATTAGTAGTAGTATTTATTATTATTTACTTATTGCTTATTATTGTTCCTATTAATATATCAATATCGTATGTTAACAGCCTGTATTTTTAATATATTATTTTCTAATACAAAATAATAATTTTAATACATTTAATATTTTACATAATAATTTTAGCATATATCAAGTATTTTCTTTAAGTAAAGATTATTATTTAAAATACTGTATATTTTATAAGAGTGAATATTATAATTATTAATTAGATTGTAATCTATTAAATTTCATCCAAATTCATTTAGTTCGTTGTCCATATAATCCAATTCATTTCAATTTTAGTCAATTTCTTTGCAATTTATTTCAACTTTAGTCACTTCTTCTATAATTCATTTCAAATTTTAGACTAATAGATAAAGTCGTGGCTAAATCTTAAATTCTAAATTTAATTCTTATTCAATTTAAATTCAGATACTCACAGTTTTAACACGAATCCAACCCATCACTTGAATTCAGTCCTAACCGCTCATGTTCAATTTGGAGGGCTAAGATTTAATCTCATTTTTAATCCCCAATTCAATAGACAACCCATAAACGACCATTTTTTCAGTCCAGAACCCCACAAAATACCCACCAACGATCTCCCTCTCCTTGTCCCTTTTCCGGCGAAACACAAGGCATCGCCCAAAAATCAGGAATTTTTTACATATTATTAATAGTTGTGTACCCAATAATATAAGTTATACACGTAGTAAATTTATCTATTCTTTAATCTTTTTAAGGAGGAAAGAAAAAAAAATTCAAATATTTTGACAACTTAAAAATAATTAGCTACAAATTATTTGACGCTACATTTGTCATTAATCTTTAATAAATTTAGTACAAAAATTTCATCGCTAATTCTAAAGCTACAGATTTAACGCCAAATCTTGGCACACTATTTAGCAACGGAAACTAATTTTCGTTGCTAATTCATAGCTAAAAGCTATACCTATTCTTTTATTTTCATAATTTGTGACCAAATAACACTTTCATAGCTAGTATGTCGCTATTTAGCGACAGATATTATATTATCGCCAAGATGCGTGCTAAATCATGTTTTTTGGTAGTGGATGGTGATTAAAAGGAGTGAAAGTGTACTCCTTTTATTTATTAGATTAAAATTACCAACCTTAGAAAGTAAATATTCTATTTAAAAAAATTAATATAGCGACCTCAAGATGTTGATATTGAGCTTTTGTGATTAAAAAGAATGAAAGTCCACTCGATATATTGATTAGATTAAAAAAGTCGATATTCTATTTTAAAAAAAGTTATTATAGCGACCTCAAAATGTCGGTTTTAAACTGTTGTGATGAAAAGAAACGAAAAATATACTCCTTTTATTTATTAGATTAAAATTACCGAGCTTCGAAAGTTGAAAGAATATCAACCACTGGAGGTTGATTTTAATAAAAATAATAAAATAAAATAAAATATTAATTAAAATTCATTGAAAAATATTTTTTAATTTTTTTAATGAAATTGAAATAAAATAAAATATTATTATTTATTTATTCAATTCAATACCGAACAAATGAGGTCGGTTTTCATTATATTTACTTTTTTTGAGAAAATTTAGCACCTTCGAAAGACGGTATATTATTTGTGAAGTTACTATTTTTGAAGGAAAAGTTAAAATGTAGAGGGAAACTACTAATCAGCGGTTATTACCCAAAAGAGCATAACTCTATGGGTAAAAAGTTTGAAGACCAAAAAGGTATAATACCATGGGTAAAAAGTTTGAAAGACATTTTGGATAAAAACGTTAAATGAATTGACATATTTAATTTTTTTAACCATTTTAATTACTACACTACCCCTAAAAAGATATTTTGTGCGGAAATCCTTTGTGTCATATATATTTAATACTCATATTTCTTGGCTTTTTGCCCTAAAGGAAAATCTTATACAGGAAAAAAGGAATCTTATTGACTTGACAATAGTGTTGCCAAACTTTGATGATACAAATGATTCATAGTATTCTTATTCATGTTTTTACTCTTATTTTACAATCTTTCATTTATTTCTGCTTTGTTGATTTAGCCAAAAAAAAAGAAGTATCAGTATTCACCATGTCTTAACCTTAATTTTACAAATTCAACTGTTATCACAAAATAATATGTTTTCAGGCACACAAATAGGTTGAGGGGCAGATTGTGAAAAATAAAAAGATAGGGTACAACTCAAAAAAAATTTTGTTTGGAAAATGCAAAGATGTGAATTGAGGTTTAAGAATTATCCTGGAGATGAATGGGTGAAACAAGTGTTGGGTTATTATTCATTAGTTTTGTTACACATAAATCTAACATTGCAAAATTAATAAAAAGCAGAAAGTGAAAAGATAGTTTTATGGGTATGGAAGGGTGGCAATATGGTTATGAGCCACAGTCCCAATCCATAGCTTCCCATTTACTTCTCTAACTTCACTAACCAGCTTCATAACTGCACCTTTTTTATCTTGAAGAACATCAATCACTTCTCCATTTTCATTGTAGAGTGAGATAACAGTGTACATTCTCATCCCCATTAATCTAGCCAGATAACGCATCTGAATTGGTAATCTAAAGTATACGCTTCTCATCCATGGATTATTAATGAGGACTTCTTGTGCACGAGTTCGACAGCAATCTATTGCAACCCAGAATTGACCTTTGTCATTCGCCCTTACATTGTCTGGAAATCCTGGCAGGTTTGCAACTATCTCTACTCTACCTCTCTTCGGACCTTCTATCCAGAATTTCATCAGCCTGAAACAGTAAGAGGGGTGGAAATGTCAAACATCAATTTAATCTTCAAATATACTAATACAGTTTACAATTATATTTCCAAGAATATTTAGCGTCATTCTTAAAAACAAAAGGTTGCAAGTTTTAATGTTTGTTGTATAGTCTATCCAATTTACTTGCTGTATAATACAAACTAGGACTAGCATCCAGAGTTCTAAAGATCAACCATGGTGAGCAAGAATCACTGTTTCAATATATTATTTATATTTTGTTGAAATACACATTAAGGTGATTTACTTCTGAACTAAACAAACATCCGTTTCTTTTTTGCCTTTCCCCCAAGGGATAAACGTTTGTAGAGGAATCTATACCTGCAATTGGTTGTTTCGGTGAAGAGAAGAAAAGTTTGATCCTTGGATAGTTGTACTCCATTAGGGAATGTCAATCCATCCAAGACAACATGAGTAGATCTTGTAGCAATATCATACCTAAGAAGTCTACCAGTGTCTTCTCCTTCTAACATTATGAGAAAATGGTTCCTACATAAGAAATTCACATAATAAAAGAAGAGTAATATAAACCACTCCTCGATATTTGATAGAAGATTTGTTAACCTACACTCTGTTGTACTTCCTGCTTGTGTCCGTGAAGAAGATGGAGCCATTTGTATGGATATCAAGGTCGTTGGCGAAGAGTATGGGATTCCCTTCAACATGTGTAGCCAAGGACGTTGCCACGCCTCCTTCAGGACCTACAACTAGGAGTCCGTAGTAAGCATCTGCTATGTACAAATCCCCTGTCTGTTTATTGAACCTTAGGCCAAGGGGCCTGCCACATTGTGGCTCAACTTTCCATTGCTTAGATGTTGTTGAATCTTTTCCTTTAGCACAAAGTTTCTCCGACCTTATAGGACAACAGGGAGAGTTTAAACACCAATGAATTTTCAAAAAATAATATGGTTTTTACTCTACCTTCCCTCCTTCCTAATACATAGATATTTGAACAGACATTGTAATTAATTAATCTTCAGAATATTTCAATACAAAAGAGGAGAAAATGGCTGATTACTTCTTAGGATATGCCCATTAATTGGTTGTTCTGAATTATATTTGTCATAATTGTTTTAAAGATGCTTACCAGTTAGGGGTGACAAGTGCAAATGTTTCCCAACCAGCTTCTTTCCCCATCCACCGGACAATACGTCCATCAGCTAATCCAGCGTATGGGCCACGACCCAACATATCAAATTCTAGTGATTCTGGACCATAAATTTCATTAACAAACTCCAAATTGCCGAGGCCTAACCGGTTATTTTTGTCTCCATCCCAACTTTCCATGACTTGTTTGTATGGTGCAATGTCATTCCTCACTGGATTAAAGTTACTGTCCCCTACTGGACTTAAACCAAATGGATCTGCCACAAGGAAAGCAAAGGCTAGTGAAAGAAGAAACAAGTGAGGACGTTGTGAAACAAGCTGGCTTCTTATTAATTGGATCCTCTTCTCCATGTGAGGATCTTGATTGATATTGGTGGTTGATAGGTGGGGATATGGATACTGAAGCTTTAACTGTTCAAATTGGAACTGTAAGATTTCACAATGTTATAGGATGAAGACACACAATGTTTGTGATCAAGTTGTTGTTGGAAGTAAGTTGCCCATTTGTTAGTCATGTTTTCTACATTTCTATTTCTTGTTGATAATGAAATCAGAAACATCTGAAGAAGGTGCATTCATTTTTGGTCAATTGTAATATGATAGTGAACAGCAACCATATTTTGGTCTAGTGCCTCAGTAATCACAGGTTGTTAACATTTAAAACCATGGAGTAAATACGAGTAGTAGGTTTACAAGAGTGAAAAGGAAGAATTCTCTATTGAAGAAAGATATAGTCAGACAGTAAAGTTAACTATCGAAAATACTAGACACCCTATTTATATTCACACAAATTCAAAACAATAGAGCAACTCTGAAAATAAATAGGAACTTCGTTTCCAACATAGAATCACGACCCAAAATCTGAAACATAAACAGTCGTCACACGGCTCCCACATAAGAGAACTCTACATGTTAAATATGATAGCAATAATAAGATAAAAGAGATACATATGCTGTCATGCTGACAAGGCTAAACGAGACTAAGTCATAGAGGTACTAATCATCATTGTAATACAAAGTACAGATGAAACGTAGCTCCAAATCATAAAAACGGTAAATAAAAATGTTTGGAATTTAAATAAGGTTTGAATTGCGAAATGAGCATTGAAAAATGTTGAGGAATCAAATCAAGACAAAATGAAAAAGTCATTTCTACCTTTTTTAAAGAAGAGAGAAAAAGTTTTGTACTTATATTAGGAAACACTTCTTTTACCTCTTAAAATATAAGTAGAGGGTGCCCCTTGCGTCTCTGATTTGGCTCGGCTTTGGCAGTGATTGACTGATAATTTTTTTGACAAATTTATTTATAATTCTCATTAAGTTTCCTTTTCATGATATTACTAATTAATTAATTAATTCGTTGGGCTTCCTCTCAATTTTTTATGTTGAATTTTCTCCTTCTGCATCACTTTCTTACAAACAAAGTGGAGTCTTTGTTTGAGTTTGTTGAAGTTATTGAAATGTGAGGTACTATTTCTTTAATCGGTTTATCTGTTTTATCGTGAGAGGTAATAATCCATATCCTCAAATATAGAGAGGGGATTAAATTCCTTAAGCGCATATAGTGAATTCAGTCAACTCAAATATTTATTTGTTACATTTAAACTTTTTGATTTATTTTGTTTTCTTCCTTATTCTTATTGAGTACAACTCTGATGGTGTTCCAATCTACTTCTCTTTTGGAAATAGAGATGATCGTTATCAACATATTAACCCAATAAAGAGTCAGGGTCGAATCCCATAGGGAACAATATAATGTGAGAGCTATTGAACTAATCAAGGACTATAGACACTAGTTACAATTCAACAAGCGAACGCAACAATTATTAACAATTTGGGGGAGATTATGATATGAAATACTACTACTGAGGAAACCAAGTTAAGGATTTATCAAGCAAAGGAGAGATGGTGTCCTTCGATACCAAGGTAGGTTATGTGTGCCTGATGTCGATGGCTTGAGAGACTTGATCTTGAATAAGGCTCATAATTCATCTTATTCCATTCACCCTGATTCTACAAAAATGTATAGAGACTTGAGGGAAGTGTATTGGTGGGTTGGTATGGAAAGAGCAAAGTTCGTAGATGGTTGCCATAATTGTCAACAAGTCAAAACCGAACATCAAAGGCCGGGTGACATAAGCTAAGATATTGAGATTCCTATTTCGAAGTGAAAAGAAATTAACATGGATTTTGTGATTGGGTTACCAAAGACTAGAAAACACTTTGATTCTATTTGGGTTATTGTTTATAGAATGACAAAGCCGGCTCACTTCCTACCAGTTAAGATGACGTATGGTGCCAAAGATTATGCCAAGTTGTACATTCATAAGTTGGTTAGACTGCATGGGGTTCCATTCACTATTATTTCGGATCATGGTGCTTAATTTACTTAACACTTTGGAGGTCCTTCCAAAAGGGCCTTGGTACTAAGGTCAAGCTTAGCACGACATTTCACCCACAAATGGATAATCAATCCGAGAGAACTATTTAAAACATTGAGGGTACGCTTAGGGCTTATGTCTTCGAATTTAAGGTAGTTAGGATGAACATCTTCCACTTATTGAGTTTGCTTATAATAATAGCTATTACTTTAGCATCGGAATGACTCCCTTTGAAGCCCTATATGGTAGGCGTTGTAGATCCCCGGTTAGGTGGTTTGAAGTAGGGGAGATGGATTTGTTAGGTCCGGATTTGGTTATGGAAGCTTTGGATAAAGTGAGTATGATAAGGAAAGATTGAAGATGGCTCAAAGTTAGCAAAAGTCCTATGTCGATACTAGAAGAAGAGACCTTGAACTTAAAGTTGATGATTTGGTGTACTTGAAGGTTTCACTAGTGAAGGGTGTAGTACGATTTGGCAAGAAGGGAAAGTTAAGCCCTAGGTGTGTAGGGTCTTACCGGATCTTGAGACATGTTGGTAAAGTTGCATATGAATTAGAGTTTCCCATAAAGATGAGAATGATCCTGTAATGACCTGGAAATCGTACGACGTTGGACCTTGAGAAATCTCATTTAGGGAAACATTTGGACCACGTGTTGTCTCTATAGAGACCACATGGCCAGTGTGAGGTCGCACGAGCCGTGTGGCCTCAAATCATGAATGTTGGCCTTGGGTTGGTGTTGCAAGCTAAGGCACACCTCACTGGCACCCCACACGAGCTGTGTGACACTCTAGGGATCATGTGGAGGATGTCACGACCTGGACCTAGGGCCTAGACGTGACACAAGGAATGGGGAACCCGAAAGGACCCCAAACAAGCCTCTTAGCATATCATTACACATCCTTGGTCACGGAAGCAATTTATACGAAACAATAGATAGGAAAAGGGGAAATACGGGGCTAAGAGACATCTTTCATACCATAGAAACATAGAAAGTTGAGATCATAACATTAATACATCATAATGTTCCTAGAACACCTCTAATACAAAGATAGGAGCGGGGGCCAAGACAATCTCCTGGCTCACCCTCATAGTCATAAGTGTTTAACATAGGAAGAGTCTATACATAACATGAAATCAAGAGAAGTATGTCCTCGGAGTTGAGGACTCACCAACCTTGCTTTGAGAGTCATTGTACTAGCCATGTGGAGGAGGAGGATGATCAAGTGGGGCTTCGGTTCCTAGTTGGTAACATCATGTAGGCATAGAGTATGCTTTATTACTTTTGAATGTACTAAGTATGTAGGATACAATGCTATAAGGGATAAGCAACATAATTTAAATGCATAATTAGACATTTAATGAACATCATAGCAATATGGCATGCATGAATGATGCTTGAAGTAAAACATGCTTATATAGAATGTATTACATATGAAGGAAGAGACCGTCTTCATAAACCAAGACACTTAGTACTTGGAATCCAAGGTAAACCACCCCTTGGATGTGTTTGAGGTATCAACCCCTCAACATGGTTAATGGGTTTACCACTTCCCATCAAGGTGTTTGAGGTACCAACCCCTCAACTTGGTTATTGGGTTTATCACCTCACATTAAGATGCTTGAGTTACAACCCCTCAACTTGGTTAATGGGTCTACCACTTCCCATCAAGGTGTTTGAGGTACCAACCCCTCAACTTGGTTATTGGGTTTATCACCTCACATTAAGATGCTTGAGTTACAACCCCTCAACTTGGTTAATGGGTCTACCACTTCCCATCAAGGTGTTTGAGGTACCAACCCCTCAACTTGGTTATGGTCAACTTGCAATACTAAAGATACCTTTCATCAAATAAACACATATATACCTTTCTTTCATCATCATAAACCCATTCAAGTGATAGGGCATGCAATGGATCATCAATAGATCAAGAACCCTAAACCAGGCATTTTATCAAATACTTGGTGGGTGTGTAATGCTAGTGTAAAACTATGTAAATTAAGAGTGAAATTATGAAAGAAAACTTGAAGTAAATCAACCCACTAACACTTGGTAATATCCTCTTGCGATATACCTTGAAGCCCTTCATAAAATCTCCAAATAGATCATAGATTCATAGCTCAAAACATGCTTAAATAGTCACACTCTTACAAAACACCAACATAATACATAGTTAAATTCATAATAAGAAGACCCATAAGTAAATCAACGTAGAAACATGTAATTTAAGTAAAAAAAAGCTAGGCCGTCATGGCTGGAAGGACCCAATAGTTGAAACACACATACCTTAACTTTGAAGGTTTTCTTGAAGAAGATTTGAATGAGGACTTGAAGCTTGAGTGAATTCCTTAAGACTCGAAAATGAATTGGGGCATGATGTGATGTCAAAATACATCACATTTGATGCCTACAACAAGGGATTTTGTGAGTTCTTAATGCGACTTTTTGAGTGAAATAATTATCTAAGTATTTGAGAGAGTATTGGGGAATGTCTTGTATGATATAGTATTGAAATATGGCTGAGTATAGGTGTTTTTACGTATGAGAAAACTTAGGCCCAAGACCCAAAGACCTTGGACCAAACTAGAAAAATTGACAACAAAATAACATAGGTCCGCATCTGATTCGCAATGCGGAACTAACGCGGAGGACATTTTTACACAGGTCGCGACGACTGTGCATCACGGTACCAATGCGGATCGATTCTGGAAATTGAATTTTTGGGAAAATGAAATTTTGATACGATTGCTCTAAAATCAAGGTTAGAGCCATTTCCCACTCAATTTTTCCCCCCGATAAAGAATATGAAGTCAAATTTTCAATATCATGCACGAATTTTGAGATATATGAAAATCTCGATTATGGGCACTTCTGAGGCACCTTTTCGAGCACTTTTTGAGGTTGTTTTAGAGGAGTCATGGGGTGGATTAAGCTTGAGAACCCCACCATTGGGGCTACATAAGGCCACACGCCCAGTCACACAGGTCATGTGGCATAAGATAGTTCGCGAGGCTTCCTGTGAAGCCTCCAGAGTGAAAATATTCTAAGTATGGAATCACCCTCTCGTAAATTTTAGTGAAAATTTCCTAAGTTTGGGGAGATGGAAGCTCCACATGGACCGTGTGGCTTCACACGGATCGCGAAAGGTGCCTATTTGGTGGACTTGTGCGAAAAATTCTAAGTGTTGGTTCACGATTGAAATTTTCAAAAAAATTTCTAAGTGTTATTTCATGGACACTCCACACGGAATGTGGGGTGCCATATGAGCCGTTTGGAATCAAGTCAAATGACTTTCGCTGAATTTTTCCTTCGATTCATTAATGGCATTTATGTAATTCTGGTTATTTCTATTGGTCTTTTGGGGATTCCTATGCTATTCTATAGTCATCTAAATACCTAAAACCTATTTCAAAGATTCAAACTCATCCCTCATGAATTTGAACTCTCTCTAAACAACTCTCAAAAGAACCCTTGGGAATTTCAACTTGCGGGCTAAGAAACTTGACTCTTGTTCAAAATTCTTTGGGGTTTCTTAATCTTAGTGAAGGTATGTGGGTTTGATTCTTGGTTACCTTCTACTCAAGGAGACCCAAACTATTTTGAAGCAATTTCATGAATTTCTAGCTTACTTTAAATTAAGGTTTTGAATAATATGATTCATTAAATTCAAATAGTATACAGTTATGTTTATTGACCGATTTTAAGTAGATTTGAATTATAAAATGATGAATTACATTGGGTATATGGAATTATAAATATGCATGTCCCTTTTTAAGACTTGTTTATACATGGGTGATCTTATGTTGGATCTAAATATGGATTAGATAGTGTATTTACTTCAATTTCATATTATGTTGTTGATTTTAGATTTAACACTAGTTACCCATGCCTTCCTCATATCATTCATAGCATTTGTATTCATGGCATTGGACTATTTTGAGAAATTATATTATGGGTTAAACCTAATTATGTTTTATGATATAATTTTAATATAATATTGGCTATGACAAGAATGTGATCACATATAAGTCTATTGATTATGGCTCTCTGAGTATTTTGGATGCTTGCACCATCTTGTATGCGAATGGGCTATTCCTATGCATGAGTACTATGACTATAAACTACAATTTTGGCATTTGAGCCTAAGTATAAATTGATCTTGGAATTTGGCTTTAAAGATTAAGGATGCATCGAAATGATCTTGGAAGTGAATATTGTCTTCTAAAGCATGTATATATACGTATATGTACTCTTGTAGGATGACGACTTAGCACTGATAGGAGGAGGGTCCTCTCTCTTTCCTCGAACTATGTGCCTAACATAGGATTTCCTTTCTGAAATGAGAGTTGTCCCGTAAGGAGATGACATGATATGATATGACTTGATATGCTATATGTGAAAATCCAATCCAAAATGGGAGTTTGAAACACCCCAAAAATGCCCAAAAATGTGCCTTAGAAATGCCCATAATCATAATTTCCATATATCTCAAAATTCATGCATGATATAAAAAATCTGACTTCATATTTGTGATCAGGGGGTATATTTGAATGGGAAATGGGTATAACCTCGATTTTAGAGCAACCAAAGGAAAATATAAATTTTCAAAATTTTTTATTTCTAGTGGCGATCCGTGCTCTGGCCATGATGCGCAGGGGCACGGATCAGTGTTGTTTGTTTTCTGAAAATCTATTCCGACCCAAGGGCCTTTGGGTCATAGCCCCATGGCCTCTTATGCGTAAAAACACCTATACTTAGCCATTTTTCAAATCTATATCACTCAATACCTTCTCAAAACCCTCTCTAACACTTGACCAAATCTTCCATCCAAATTCAAGTATCCCAAGCTTAATTCCGAATCACAAGAACTTCATTCAAGCTTCAATTTCTCATTCAAATCTACATCAAGGAAATTCCCAAATTCAAGGTATGTGAGTTTCAACCATTGGGTCCTTTCACCCATGGCTCCCAACCTTCCTTTTTATGAATGTAACATGTTTTCAAGTTGTATTACTTATGGGTATTATTTATTATGAGTTATAATTAAAAATTATGTTGGTGTTTTATGAAATGATGATTGGAAACACATGTCTACTTATTTCAAGCTTATACTATGAGAGGGTTTGTCTATTGTGACTATGCATATTTTGATCGATGAAATTATAATCTATTATGAGGTTTAATAACGGATTTCAAGCTATCTATTACGACCCAAGCCTAGGGCCTAGACATGATCGGTGAATGGGGAACTCAAAGAAACCCCAAACAAGCCTCATAGCATATCATCACACATCCTTGGTCGCAGAAGCAAGATAATCCATTATAAGAAACATAAACAAGGGGAAATTGGGACTAAGGGAGAGAGACTTATATTTAAATATCTTGAATATCATAAGTGAGCCAAAGCTCAAGCATAATACATATTTGTCCAACAATACCTCTAACATAGAACTTAGAGGGGGCAAGACAAGAAACCGGGCTCACCCTCATATTTAAAGTATACCAAAAAGAAACGATAGTGTTCAATACATAGCATAAAAACATAGATATTGCCCTCGGAGCTTGAATGGAAGCCACTAGCCATGTAGAGGAGGATGAAGGACAAATAGAGCTTCTGTTCCTACATGGTAATATCATATAAGCATAGAGTATGCGTTAGTATGTTTGAATATACTAAGTATGTAGGATGCAATGCAACAAAAGATAGACAACATAATTGAAATGCATAAACATATACAATGGATAGCATAGTAATGATATGACATGTATGAATAATGCTTGAATTAAAATCATGCTTATATAGATCATAATACATAAGTAGAAGGAGACTATCATCATAGACCAAGCAACTAGTGCTTAGAATCTAAGGTTAGGAACCCCCTTGGAGGGTGATCAAGGTATATACCCCTTAATCAGTAGATGAACATCACACCCTTCATCTAGGTGGCCAAGGAATCAATCCCTCAACAATGGTTAATGGACATCCCACCCTCTATTTAGGTGGCCAATGTATCAACCCCTTGCCAGTTAATGGACATCACACCCTCCAATTAGGTGGTCAAGGTATAAACCCCTTATCGGTTAATGAACATCACACCCACCAATTAGGTGGTCAAGGTATTAACCCCTTAACAATGGTCGATGGACATCACACCCTCCACCAAGGCGGTTATCTTATAATAACATAGATACTTCTCATAAACATAACTCATATAAATATTCATTTCATCATCATAAAGTTATTCAACTCATAAGACATGCTTTGGACCTTCAATTCCTCAAGAAACCACATCCTGACATTTTATCAAACACTTAGAGTGTGTCTAGTGCTAGTGTAAAACTATGCAATTCAGGAGTGAAACCATGCTAGTAAATCCATTGTAAAAGCTTCAATAGATACTTGGTAATACCATCAAGCAATAGACATCAAAAACCCTTTATCATACCTCACAATAGATCTTAGTTTTATACCCCAAAACATAGCAAAACAGTCATAATTTCATAAACCCCAACATAGTTGTGCAGTGATTTTCATAATAGATAAGACCCATGAATAAATCAACTTCAAATCATGCAATTTTTGAGTAAAAAAAGCTTGGGTATCATGGGTGAAAAGAACCCATGAATGAAACCTACATACCTTAGCTTTAGAGAAGAACTTAAGAAAGATTGGTGATGGAGACTTGAAGCTTGAATGAAATCCTTGATGAAATCCTTAAGATTGGTTTTAAGTTTTGGGACATGAATTTAGGTTGAAATATGAGTAAGTATTTGAAAGGATATTGGGGAAAGTTAAGGATGATATGAGGGTGAAATAAGGCTAAGTATCTGTCACGACCCAAGCCTAGTGTCTAGACATGACACGACGTAAAGAGAACCCAAAGGGACCCCAAGCAAGCCTCTTAGAACATCATTCCACATCCTTGGTCACGGAAGCATTAAAACAAACATCAAGATATAATAAAGTGGAACAATCGGGGCTAAGGGAACCACTTTCATATCATAGACGTCAAGAACAAACTCTCTAAGTATAGATACATAACATGTCCAACAAACACCTCTAATACATAGATAAGAGCGGGGGCCAAGACAATGAACTGGGCTCACCGTCATAGTCAAAATAGAACATAAAGAAGAATGTCTCAATACATAATAAGAGCAACATAGACTAAGGTCTCCTAAGTGGAGGACTCATCAACTAGCTTGAGTTGTATCAAACTAGCCATGTAGAGGAGGAGGATGATCAATTTGGGCATCGATTCCTACATGGTTATATCATATAGGCAAGAGTATGCGTTAGTATATTTGAATGTACTAATTATGTAGGATATAATGCAACAAGAATTAGGCATCATAGATAAAATGTGTAACATAGGCAATAGGCATAATATAATAATATGGCATGTATGATCAAAGCATAAGTAAACATGCTTAAGTAGCTCATTCTCATATAGGATATCATTTGTGTAGAAGAGATCAAGCTAGATTTCCAAAGTACAAACCCCTTGATAGGTTGGTGAGGATGCCACCCAATTACTTAGGTGGTAAGGTACAACCCCTCACTAGGTTGGTGACGATGCCACCCTATCACCCTAGTGGAGAAGTACAAACCTTTCACTAGGTTAATGATGACAAAACCCCATCTAGGTTAGTTATGATGCTGCCCCATCACTAGGTGGAGAAGTACAAACCCTTCACTAGGTTGATAAGTACAAACCCCTATCTAGGTTATCTGTGTTCTTAGTCCCCTCCGGATTGGGCATGGTCTAATGCAACACTTTATATAGAATTTAGCATATATATATATATATATAAGCTCATTTGATCATTATATAGTCAATTATGTCATATCTCATGCTTTGGACCTTCAATTTCTCAAGAAACCACATCTAGACATTTCATCAAACACTTAGAGGGTGTGTAATGCTAGTATAGAACCATGAAATATAGAGATAAAATCATGCAAGCAAATCCATTGTAAAACCATCAATCCATACCTTGAAACACCCTCAAGTAACATACATCAAAACCCCTCCTCAAATCTTACAATAGATCAAATATTTATAGCTTAAAACATAGCAAAACAGGCACAATTTCACATAGCCTTAACATAGCATGCAATGAATTTCATAATAAGCAAGACCCATTTATAAATCAACTTTAAATCATGCAATTTGAGTAAAAGGAGGCTTGGGTATCATGGGTGAAAGGAAACCATGAAAGAAAACCACATACCTTAGCTTGGAGATGAACTTGGTGAAGATTGGAGATGGAGACTTGAAGCTTGAAGAACAACTTTGAAGGAAAACTTTAGTTCTGGATGAGGGTTTGAGACTTGAATTTGGGGAGTGAGAATATGGCTAAGTGTTTGAGTGAGTATTGGGAAATATTTAGGATGATATGAGGGTGAAATAAGGCTAAGTATAGGTAAAAACAAATTTGCNNGACTAAGTGTTTGAGTGAGTATTGGGAAATATTTAGGATGATATGAGGGTGAAATAAGGCTAAGTATAGGTAAAAACACATTTGCGAACACTTAGGCCCAAAACTTAAAAGTCTTGGACCGCACAGAAAATCACTGGACAAAAAAATACACCTCTCCGCGTCTCGGAGAGGATGCGCATCACGCTAGGGGCGCGGAATGATCACTGGAATTTTTCACTTGAAAAATCATAATTGCTAATCTTTTACTCTTAAATCAGGGTTAGACCCTTTTTTCCCCCTAATTTTTGTCTCCCTGAACCAGAATATGAAATCAAATTTTCGTTATTGCGTACGGATTTTGAGATATATGGAATTTAAAATTTCAGGCATAACGAGACACATTTTCGGGCACTTTTAGGGTTGTTTCAATATCTTCCCCTTGGGAACATTCGTCTCCGAATGTAAAAGAGACGTACAAGACAAGAGTGATCATAAACAAATTAACCCCAATTAGAATGCATCATTACATTTAAAACACCATTTTGAAATTCTCAACATAAGTGTAAAATCATCATAAACTTGCAACTTAAGCATGAATGCATATGAATGACATAGGGGCTGAAATACAAAACTTCAAATCACATAGGGAACTTTGAATAGGTACCCTAGGCATGAGTGGAGTGGAAAAGGTAAGGATACCGCTTTTGCATGTCCGCTTCCGCCTCCCAAGTAGCACTTTTGACTTATTGGTTCCTCCAAAGGACCTTAACGAATGCCACCTCCTTGTTCCTCAATCTCTTCACTTGCCTATCCAAAATTTGAACTAGAGTCTCCTTATAAGTCAAGTTATCCTCCACAACACTAACAACATCAAGAGGCACAATAGCATTAGGATCTCAACACATTTTCTCAACATATAGACATAGAACACCAGATGAACTAAATCCATTTCGGTAGGTAACTCCAATTCATAAGCTACCTTGCCAACCCTCCTTAAGACCTCATAAGGAACAATATACCTTGGATTTAACTTCCCTTGTCTACAAAAAGGGATTACATCTTTCATTGGATAAACTTTCAAATAAACCAAATCACCCACTTTAAATTCAAGGTCCCTTCTTCTCACATTAACATATGATTTTTGACAACTTTGGGCTATCTTTAATCTCTCCCTAATAATCCTAACCTTCTCAAAAGCCTCCATAACCAGATCTGATCCTAATAAAGCCACCTCTCTAACCTCTAACCAATCAACCGATAATCTACAACATCTACCATAAAGAACTTCAAAAGGAGCCATACCGATGCTAGTGTGATAGCTATTGTTGTATGCAAACTCAATCAAGGGAAGATGGTCATCCCAACTACCCTTTAACTCCAATACACATGCCTTAAGCATATCTTCAAGGGTTTGAATTGTCCATTAGGCTTGGCAATTCGTTTGAGGGTAAAAGGCGGTACTAAGGTATACCAAGACCCCTTTGGAAAGACCTGTAAAAGTGTGAAGTGAATTGTGCGCCACGATCTAATATGATGGATAAAGGAACCCCATGCAACCTCACTAACTCATGGATATACAACCTTGCATATTCTGCAGCCCCATATGTAGTCTTAACCGGTAGAAAGTGAGCAAATTTCATCATCCTATCAACCATAATCCAAATGGAATCAAATTCCTTCCTAGTCTTGGGAAACCCAACCATAAAATCCATATTAATCACCTCCCACTTCCAAGTGGGAATCTCTATATCTTGGGTTAGGCCACCCGGCCTTCGATGTTTAGCCTTGACTTATTGACAACTATTGCAACCAAAAACAAATTAGGCAATGCCCCTCTTCATGCCACCCCACCAATACACATCCATCAAGTCTCTATACATTTTGGTAGAATTGGGGTGGATGAATAAGTAGAATTGTGGGCCTCATTAATGATCTTCTCCCTTAAACTATCAACACAAGGCACACACAATCTACTTTGGTACCTAAGGGCCTCATGTCCCCTTTGGGAGAAAACCTGTACTTTGCCCTCTTTCCCCAAGGCCTTGAATTCAAGCAAGGAGGAGTCAAGATCTTGTTTTGCTATCACCTCATCAACTAATGAAGACTTAGATGAATCAACAACAACAACACCATCATTACCAACCTCTTCCAACCTAACCCCCAGTCTAGCCAATTGATGCACCTTCGTAGCCATCTCCTTATCACCACCATCAACATGGGCTAGGCTACACATAAACACCCTACTCATAGCATTTACCACCACATTTGCCTTACCTGGATGATATTGCACACTCATATCATAATCTTTAAGAAGTTCTAACCATCTTCTTTGCCTCAAGTTGAGATCATTTTGAGTGAACACATAATGGAGGCTTTTATGATTGGTGAACACATCCACATGCACCCTATACAAGTAGTGACGCCAAATCTTTAATGCAAACACAACGCCAGCTAACTCTAGATCATGGGTAGGGTAGTTCCTTTCATGTACCTTGATTTGTCTAGAAGCATAAGCTATGACCTTACCATTTTGCATCAACACACAACCCAAACCAGCCCAGGAAACATCACAATACATCATAAATCCCTTAAGCCCATCCGATTGTGACAATATAGGAGCGGACACAAGCTTGTCTTTTAATGTTATGAAGGTCCTCTGACATTCATCGGTCCACACAAACTTAATCTTCTTTTGAGTCAATTTTGTCATAGGGAAAGCAATGGAGGAGAAACTATTCACAAACCTTCTATAATAACCCGCTAAGCCTAAGAAGCTCCTAATATCCGATGGGGTCAATGGTCTAGGCCAATTTCTAATCACATTAGTTTTCTTAGGATCCACTTTTATACCATCCCCCAACACCACATGATGGGGTCAATGGTCTAGGCCAATTTCTAATCACATCAGTTTTCTTAAGATCCACTTTTATACCATCCCCCGACATCACATGAACCAAGAATGCAACCTCTTTCATCCAAAATTCACACTTGTTATATTTGGCATATAATTTCTCCTCCCTCAATTTTTGCAACACAACACTCAAATGCCTCATATGCTCCTCCCTTCTATGTGAATAGATCAAAATGTCATCTATGAGGACCACAACAAAGGAATCAAGGTAGGGTTTGAAGGCCCTATTCATTAGGTCCATGAAGATGGCTAGTGCATTAGTCAACCAAACGACATCACAACAAACCCATAATGCCTATATCTAGTCTAGAAGGCCATCTTGGGAATATCATACTCCCTCACCCTCACTTAATGATACTTGGACCAAAGATCAATCTTAGAAAAGAAACTAGCCCCTTGCAATTGGTCAAACAAGTCATCAATCCTTGGAAGAGGATACCTATTCTTGATGGTGAACCTACTGAGTTACCAGTAGTCAATGCACATTTAAGTGACCCATCCTTCTTCTTCACAAATAACACCAGAGCACCCTAAAGTGATTGAATAGGTCTACTAAATCCCTTCTGCAAAAAATCTTTCAATTATTCCTTTAACTCCTTTAACTCCGCCATGGCCATACGATAAGGGGAAGGGAGATAGGTTGAGTATCGAGGAGGAGGTCTATACTAAAATCTATTTCCCTTTTGGAAGGAACACCTGGAAGATTATGTGGGAAGACATCAAGAAACTCATTTACAACTAGAACCGACTCTATGGAAGGGGCTTTAGACTCTATATCTCTAACCCTCACAAGATGATAAAGACACACCTTAGAGATTAACATATGGGCTTTAATGCATGAAATGAATCTACCCTTGACCACCACATCTTGACTTTCCCACTCAAGGACGGGTTCATTAGGGAACTAAAACTTGACCCTACGGGTTCTACAATCAATAGAAGCATAGTAGGCATGCAACTAATCCATCCCAAGAATGACATCATAATCTACCATGTCTAATTCAACAAGATCATAAGGCATCAACTTATGAAAAATGCAAATAGGACATCTTTTATAAACCTTTCTAGCAATAATAGAGGCACTAATAGGAGTAGACACTTCATATGACTCGTGCAATGACTCGGGTTCAATATGGAACTTTCTAGCAATAAAAGGGGTAACAAAGGAAAGACTGGCACCCAGATCAATCAAAGCATATATATCAAAGTCAAATATTTTCAACATACCAGTAACAACATCGGGAACCTCACCAATCCCTTGTCTTCCATGTAGAGTATAAAATCGATTGTGCATTGGAGCAAGACCTTGAGGACCACATCTACCCAATGGAGCCACATTTGCACCTCGGCCCTTGCCATATTTTCTTGGACAATCTATCCTTTTGTGACTAAGCTCCCCACAATCAAAGCATGAATTAGAACCCTTCAAGTACGCACCCCTATGACTCTTTCCACATGTAGGACACATATCAATGGGTGCCACAACACCTACATCTTGAGACCTAGGAAGGCATTGGCAAATCCCATATTAGTAGCATGATGAGACCCTTAGCCTTGATAAAATCTAGTACCCTTTTGGAATTTACCCTCAAATCGAGCCCTCTTGGCCTCATGCCCCCTTCTCTTTCTCAATTTCTCCTCCTCCATTTGCTTGGCATATGTAATCAATCGAGACAAGTCCATATCACTAATTAGCATGGCGGACCAGCATTCTTTACTTACCAAGTCAGAGACCCTCCATCACAAACTTATTCATCCTAGATCTAGGATCAGCCACCAAATCAGGAGCATACTTTAAAAGTTAATTAAACTTGAGGGCATTGATGTGCTGTCATAATATAGCACATTTGGTGCCTAAAATAAGGGATTTTATAAGTTCTCAAAGCAACTTTTTAGTTATTTTGATGTGTTTTTGTGTTAATCTTGTGAAAAAATTAGGTTGGCATAATTTTGAAGAAAAGTTGTAGATTTTGCTGAAGCATAGGCCATACGAGCCCACCTATGAGTCGTAGCACACACTATGAGTTATATATTTTATTATTGCAGCAATCAGGGACACAAAATTAGAAATCTGCCAAGGGAAGGTCATTCCTACGAGTCTAGCCTATGAGTCATAAGACACTCTATGACTCATACGGGTGGACTCGTAGGAAGAATCAGAGAGATAAAATATTGGACCAAAAAATGAAGATCAAGACTGCGAGATCAATATACGAGTCATAGAAAGCAACAACTCATACCTATGGGTCATATTAGTTTAGTCCAAGATGCCAAGATCCTAACACGAGACCTCGTCGATAACTTATAGGTTCCCTTACGAGTCATAACTGCAAAATTTATCAGCTGCCAACTATCTTTTCTCTATAAATTTTAGGGTTATTTTGTACACACTATATATAGTTTAAGTTAGGTTATTTTGTAGGGTGATATTTGTTTCGATTATTACTCAGATTTATGTTTTGTACGTTCTATTTTGCATACTCAGTACGTATTTCGTATTGACCCCTTTCTTCGGGGGCTGCGTTTCATGCCCGTATCTTAAGTGATGGGCTGTAGGAACAAATCAAGAGCTGCGCAGTGTTGATCAATCAAGTTTGTGGGTTTGCAATTTGTGATGCCTATTTCCTTCATTGTTAATGGTGAAACTCTCAACTATGTCTCTTATTTGTATTTTTATGTGTTTTACTTTAGCCATGAGTAGCTAAGCACCCACAACTTGGGGTTGTGGGAACCATGGGTAATTGACTTAAAATGACCTAGGTTTTGTGCATATTTGTGATTAGGGTTTTGCATGTATTATTTATTTCCTTTCATGATTAATGTTGTTTTGTGGTGGCCAACACCAAACCTTGCCTTCTATCACGATCCCGACCAAGGTAGTGACCAATTGGAAAAGGGAAATAGATGATAGGATTTAGTTGATGTGTTCTCATCTAATCGACTAGACTTGACCAAGGGGAGGTTGACTAGGACAATAGATAACAGTTAGTTGCACGACATGGTTGTCGACTAAGCACCATGGTGAAATTTGACCTTCACCTTCATAAGAGGGCTGGACGAACCTAAGTTATCGTCCTGCATACAATTCACTAATTGTAGTTATGTTATCTAAGGAAATTGAGTCAATGAACCATGGGGAACACAATTCCCAAGTTGTTCGAATAATTGAGCATTTTTTCGTATTCTAGTTAGCATTTATTTTATATTGTTTTTGAATCACAAACCCTTCACTTTTTAGAGGTTTTAGCTATAGATACTAGAAATGATTAGTAGTGAAATCCTGTAGTCAAGCCCTGTATTCCCTGTGGATTCAACCCTAACCTCGGTTAGGTTAATTACTGATATCGACCACTTTCTTGTTGGAGCATGACCATTATCATAAAATTATGGCACCATTGCCAGGGAATACGGCTAGGTTTGATTTGATTTCACTATTAGTTAATTTTAGTGTTAATTTATAGATTCTCTTGTATTTTACTTATTCTATCATTTTTGTTAGTTGATTTTTGGGTGCAGGTTAACTGGCACCATGACTGAACAAAAGCTCTATATCACTAGAGACCTGCTGTAAACATTGCAAAGGTGTGTCCTCTTTTATGGGCAAGAGTCTGAAAACCTCCAAACCCACTTGCAACAGTTCACGTCCACCCTCAGAGAGGTACTCGGGATAGGGTATCCTACGTTAAATGCTATAACTCTCCAGATGTTTCCATAACCCCTAAGAGTCGAAGCATCAGAATGGTGGTCCATACTCCCACCAGATGTATGCTCAGATTGGGGAGAGGTGCGAAGGGTTTTCCTCATGCATTTCTACAAAAGACCTAACAAATAGAAAGTTCAGGACAATATTTGCAACTTCAAGCGAGTGCTAGGAGAACATTTGGTGGTGGCTTGGGAGAGATACAAGCAGTACTTGGTAATAAGCCAGAATGATGGTTTGACTGATGATAAATTGGTGACTAACTTCTACTGAGCATTGACCTCCGAGTAACAAGGGCAGGCTAACGCATTGTTTGGAAGGGCTTGTTGGGAGTCCTCAAGACAATCTTTTAATAAGATCACTAAGAGCATAGACAAGTTATTTGAAATTGCCTAAATATACCAACCCCTTCACGGGCAAGCTTGCCCAACCACTAGTGTATTTACGGGAGCCACTAACGAATCCAAAAGGAAAAATGTGGTTTATTTGACAAGCTTACTCCACCAGCATTGTATTACTAATAAACTGACCCAAATTGAGCATATGCTAGAACAAGTCCTAATCATGGTGAATAAGCAAGATGACATTGTTAGGGAGATAAAGTTCAATGTCCTCAAATGTAATTACAAAGTGGAACAACAAACCATATCGATGCAAAGTCTGGGTGTTAGGATTGAGCAACTCACTGAGTAACCAGAGGCAGCGCAAGGTGAACAAAGAAGAAGTAGAAGAAGCAGTGATAGAGCTCATGAGGAAGTTTGAGTACTCATGAATGACTGAGTCGAGCCACAAGTTTAATCAAGACGCTTCTTGGGAGGTAACCTAAACATCTTTTATGTGTTATTTTATTTTTAAATATGTTATCGTATATTATTATTGATTAGTAAGTTAATATGTGTTTGAAATTATTGAGACTTTGAACCAGTTGCATTAATCAATATTTGGTGTATCTTAAGTGATGGGCTGTAGGAACAAATCAAGAGCTGAAGAATGGATAAATCATGCTGTGAAATAGCTTCTATGAGTATGCCTGCGAGTCATAGTTAATATTATGACTCGTAGTCATGCTTCGTAGAGAGGAATAGTGAGTATCATAAAGTGGTACCCATATTATGAGCCAACCTTACGATTCATAGGACCCTCTAAGAGTCGTAAGTGGGGTTCATAATGCTCAGGTATGAAATCAAAATTCTTCCAAGTGTTGGGTCTACTATGAGATTAGGACCTATGAGTTGTAAACCATTGTATGACTCATAGTTGATGTCTCATAGGACAAATCTGTGGAAATTCAAAGGACGAGCCATTGGGAATATGAAGAGACAAATGTCTCTTGGCTCTTCATATTCCTTTGAAAAGTGTTCCCTTTTAGTTTATAATCTTCCCCTACTATTCCCTTTCACTAGTTAATGCATGCTTAAATCTTTCACCCACTAAGATCCCCCAGTAAGCCAAGTGCGCACTAACAAACTCATTCAGTCTTTCTTCTCATGTTCATTCATTCGTTCACCTGGTAAGTTCTCGCAGTTAAATTCTGCTTATCAAAAATCCTTACTTTATGGATGAGTGAATGAAAGCCTTGAAATCATGATTAGTATAACCATGCAAAAGTTCTTGTGATAGTAGAACCTAACTTTATGGATGAGTGAATGAAAGCCTTGAAATCATGATTAGTATAACCATGCAAAAGTTCTTGTGATAGTAAGGAACATGAGTTATATAATTGTTTATATCTTTGAAAAAGATAGAGTCTGGAATGTTGTTCATGATTGGTGAATTTATTATCTAATATTATGACCATGTACATATGTTTCTTATTTTATGGATCATAATGAACCTTGTATGGGTTGAAATTGTTGAGTTGGGGGATAGTGTAGTGTATTTGCCCATATGCTTAAATGTGATAAAATTTTAGGTGAGTTTTGAACTGTTAAGGAGGAAGTCGTACTTTGTTTTGATATGATAGGTAATAAATGGTACTTATGCTCATTGCTACACTGCCTATGCTCTTGTGATTGTAACCTTTAATGCCTCTTTGAGTTGTTTGTCAATCTTTGTTGAAAGATTAGAGTTGCTACACTGCCTATGCTAATGTGATTGTAACCTTTAATGCCCCTTTGAGTTGTTTGTCAATCTTTGTGGAAAGATTAGAGACACCTATCGGGCTCTTTGTTTTCTGCTATAAAGATCCACTACAAGTCATAGTGGCCATTCGTAGAAGGGGGTAGTTGTCCAAGGTACCTGAACTCTTTTCATGCAAGTTTCACCTATGACACGTAGCACCTGTTATAAGTCATGATGGTGGTTTTGTAACCCTGATTTAAATTTTCAAAGCATCCCTGGAATAAGATACGAGTAAAGACTATGACTCGTAGGTCTCCCTACGAGTTGTACCTACATCCTGAATCTGTAGCCTTGAACCTGAGACAATGTTTCCAAGAGGTTAAAGGGTAGTTGTCCCACCCCCAAGATACCAACGAAGGGATAACACATATGAGGATTAACAGTCAAGTGAAGAAATGAATGTGCACCCCGATCCTGAGGCTAGCATGCCCTTACCACAAGCACAATTACCTGGGGGTGCCAATTGGAGGAGATAGCTCTTCCCAATCCAGTGAGGAGAGGTTAGAGATACTTACCAAAGATTTAGTTACTGAGAGAGCCCAAGCGGTGGAGGGAAGGATTAATGCATTTGAGGCAAGAGTTCAGAAGAGTCTCGAGGGAGCTTGGCCTGCCGATGTGAGTGCATTCATTGACGAGTTGGCCAACTTGAAGGATGATTTATTACAGCTGCTAGCAACCCCTATTCCAGCCCTATAGGTAGCACAAGGAGAGGATGAGGTTTTTGATTGGCTTGCTGACCATCCAGACACTTAAGGGACGAGGCCCCTTGAGCATGCTAACCCAGAGCCGGCTTCAAAGAAGTTGCGACAGAAGGAAGAGCTCATACTGGAGGAGGTGGTGCAGGAGTCGATTATGTTGGCGGCTATGAAAAGAGAGAGAGGATAACACACCCTGCCTGGAGAGGGTACTTTCGGCACTGCAGCAGAAGAGGAGAGACAGCCCCAAGACCCCACTGATCAGACCGAGACTGGTGCATGAGCACTAATATGTTTGACTTCTTTTGACCCAGTTCTTATCTTGACATTTTGGATACTTTGTTCTCTTTCTAGACAATCTTGTTATTATGTTGGTTTTTTGTTGTGTTTTAAGCATGTTTATGTTAGATGTTATTTTTACTTCTACTTTGGATGTTTATTTTTGATTTTTAATGAATGTATGTATAAATTTCTATATTATAGTGTTTTCTTTTTGTTTTTGTCTTTACTTTAAGGACAAAGTATCATCTTTTGGTGGGGTGGAGCAAAATTGGGTAGCCCTCAAAATTTTTGAGGTTGTGATTATTGATACATTCATACATTTTTAGAGTATATGGCAATGTTTGTTCTGATATTGTGAAGGTAAGTTGAGACTGAAAGCATGA
>DF359221.1:3041-35681 GCA_000787875.1 Solanum virginianum | reverse complement strand
ACTATCCCAAGTTTAGTTTCAGATCACAAGAACTTCATTCAAGGTTTAAGTTCTCATTTAAATCTACATCAAGAAAATCCCCAAATTCAATGTATTTGGGTTTCAACCATTGGGCCCTTTCACCCATGGTGCCCAACCTTCCTTTTTGTGAATGTAGCATGTTTTCAAGTTGTATTACTTATGGGTACTATTTATTATGAGTTATGATTAAAAATTATGTTGGGGTCATATGAAATGATGATTGGAAACACATGTATACCTATTTCAAGCTTATACTATGAGATGGTTTATCTGTTGTGACTATGCATGTTTTGAGCTATGAAACTATAATCTATTATAAGGTTTGATAAGGGATTTCAAGCTATCTTGCATGACGGTTTTACTATATGTTGGTGGGTTGATTTACATTGATTTTTCTCATATGATTTCACTCTCGTATTGCATGATTTTGAACTAGCATTAAACACCTGCGAAGTGTTTGATGAAATGGCTTGACATGAATTCTTGGTTTATTGATGGTCTATGTTATGATTTAAGTGAATCTGTGATAATGAAGGGATTGTATATATGCATTGAACTCATGAAAAGTATCTATAGTGTTGCACGTTGACTATATTTGGTTGAGGGAGTGACATGCCGCTATCACGATGATGGAGGTGCTATGCCTATCTACCATGTTAAGGGGTATATACCTTGAATACTTTGATGAGGGGGGGGAGGGGTGCTATGCCCATCTACCATGTTAAGGGGTATATACCTTGAATACTTTGATGAGGGGGGGGAGGGGTGCTATGCCCATCTACCATGTTAAGGGGTATATACCTTGACCACTTTGATGGGGGATGCGATGCCCATCTACCACATTGAGGGGTGTATACCTTAGCCAATATGATAGGGAGTGCTATGCCCATCCACCATGTTAAGGGGTACATAACTTGACCACTTTGATGGGGGGTGCTATGCCCATCTACCATGTTGAGGGGTAGATACCTCAATCACCTTCCAAGGGGGTAATGCGCCTTGGGTTCCAAGTAATAGTTTGCTTAGTCTATGAGTATGGTCTCTTCCTACACTTGTAATCTATATTATGAACTTATACATTTTACAAGCATGTTTTACTTCATGCATTGATCATGCATGCCATATTGTTATTATACTTACCCATTGCTTATGTTTATGCATTTTGACTAAGTTGCCTATCTCTTGTTGCATTGCATCCTACCTAATTCATACATTCAAATGTACTAACGATACTCTATGCCTACATGATGTAACCATGTAGGAACTAGAACACCTTGAAATGATCCCAAAAAGTGCCTAAAACCATACCTCGGAAGTGCCCGAAATCTTGTTTTCCATATATCTAAAAATTTGTTCATTATCTTAAAAATCTGACTTCATATTCTTGTTCAAGGAGTCCAAATTAGGGGGACAAAAGTCTAACCTAGATTTTAAAGCAAAGGAATCGATTTATGAAATTTACACTTGGTGCAATTTCCAGTGAGGGTCTGCGACCTCTAGACACAGAGAGGTGTAATTTCGGCACTATTTTTCTTAGTCCGTCAAGATTTTTCAAAGTGTTGGGCCTAAGTTTTTCCAAACGTGTTTTTACCTATACTTAGCCTTATTTTACCCTCATATCACCCTAAACATTACCTAATACTCCCCAAAACACTTAGCCATATTTTCACTCTAAAATTCAAGAATCAAAACCCTCATCCGGAACTAAGGATTTCTATCAAGCTTCCATTTTCAATCTTCACCAAAGAGCTTCTCCAAAGCCAATGTATGTGGCGTTGAACTATTGGGTCCTTTCACCCATGGTGCCTAAGTCTTTTTTTAACTAATATTGCATGATTTAAAGTTGATTTTACATGTGGGTCTTATATATTGAGAAATTTACTGCACAGTGATTCTAGTTCATGAAAGTATGGTTGTTTTAGCATCTTTTGAGCTTTAAATCTTGGATCTAATATTTGATTTGATAAGGGGTTTAGGTGTGAATGTCTTGGGGTGTTGCAAGGTCTTGATTGATGGTTTTACTAAATATTTTCTTGCATGATTTCATCTCTAAATTGCGTGGTCTTTTACCCCCATTACATAGCTCTAAAATGTTTGATAAAATGCCCAGCTAGGGTTTCTTGTGGAAATGAAGGTTCAAAGCATGAGATATAATAAGATTGACTATATGATGATAAAAAGAGCTTATGTACATGATGAATTCTATATGAAGTTTTGTAGTAGACCATTCCAAATTTGAGAGCCTAGTTGAGGGGTCAATGTCTCAACCACTAGGGTGATGAGTGCTATCATTACTAACCTAGTTAAGGAGTTAATATCCCAACCACTAGGGTTATAGGTGCTATCATCACTAACCTTTTTGAGGGGTTCATACCTCACACACTAGGGTGATGGGTGCTATCATCACTAAGCTTGATGAGGGGTTAATACCTCACACACTAGGGTGATTGGTGCAATCATCACTAACCTTGATGAGGGGTTTGTACCTCACATAGTAGGGTGATGGGTGCTATCATCACTAACCCCAAGGGGTTTACACCTTGGAAATCTAGCTAGGTTTATTCTTCACATATGATATCTTCTATGAGTATAAGTTATATAAACATGTTTTACTACATGCATTGTTCATACATGCCATATTGGTAATATACTATCTCTTGTTATGATTATGCAATTTGATTACATTGCCTATCTCTTATTGAATTGCATCTTACATTCTTAGTACATTCAAACATACTAATGTATACTGTTGCCTACATCATATCACCATATAGGGACTAGTGCTCAAGTTTATCATCTTCCTCCTTTATGTGGCTAGGCCGGTTCTACTCAAAGCAAGTTGATGAGTCTTCTACTTCGGGGACCTTAGTCTATGTTGCTATTATTTATGTAATGTTCTATTTGACTATGAGGGTAAGCCCGGTAGCTTTGTCTTGGCCCCCGCTCTATCCATGTCTTAGAGATGCTTGTTAGTCATGTTGTGTATCTATGTATGAGCTTTCATTCTTGGTTCTTGATTATGACAATTATGCAAGCTTTCCCTTACCCCCATTGCCCCTATTCTTATTCTATATGTCCTTCATATGCTTCCGCAACCAAGGGTGTGTAATGACAAGTTAAGAGGCTTGTTTTGGGTACCTTCTGGTTCCCTATTTGCCATGTCACGTCTAGGCCCTAGGATTGGGTCGTGAAAAACTTGGTATCAGAGCACTAGGTTGATAGATCCTCGGAGTCCAACATACAACGTCGATTAGAGTTCTATTCATTGTTGTGAAGCGTGCCAAGACTAAGAATAGGAGGCTATGAGATGTTTTAGGAAATGTTTCCTTTCTTCATGTTAAGTCACGCTATAGAGTTGTGGTGAGTTTCTCCCCCCTAAAGATTGTTCTTTCCTATGCTAAATCATCCCAAACACAAGAGGAAGACATGCCCAAACTTTGGAGGAGCAACCTACCAATGGTGAGCTTTGGGATACTCTTACTGTGCTTGCCCAAGTGGTGGCTAACCAAGTCCAACGAGGGGCCCAAGATCCTCATGTTACTACCCTGGAAGCTACGGTAAGAGACTTTATGAGGATGAATCCTCCAGTTTTTCATGGGTCAAAGGTGGATAAAGATCCACAAGAGTTCATTGATGAGGTCTATAAAATCTTGTCGATCATAAACAATTCGGGAGAAACTAGAAGTTTTTCATGGGTCAAAGGTGGATAAAGATCCACAAGAGTTCATTGATGAGGTCTACAAAATCTTTAATATCATAGGTGTTGGGTCGAATGAAAAGGAGTAGTTGGCGGTGTACCAACTTAAAGGGGTAGCCCAAATTTGGTATGAGCAATGGAAGGGTGAGAAGGGAGATGGTTATGTGGGGCTTTGGGAGGAATTCAAAGCTTTCTTTAATCGGTTCTTCCCTCTTGAGCTTAGGGAAGCAAAGTTGGTGGAGTTCATGAACTTGAAATAAGGTGCTATGAGTGTGAGGGAGTATGCCATCAAATTTAATCAACTTTCAAAGTATGCTCCTCACTTGGTGGCCAATTCTAGGTCAAGTGCATTTGTTATGTATTTAGGACGTGCTATGAGTGTGAGGGAGTATGCCCTCAAATTTAATCAACTTTCAAAGTATGCTCCTCACTCGGTGGCTGATCCTAGATCAATGGTGAATATATTTATGATGGGGGTCTCCGACTTGGTGAGCGAGGAATGCCGGTCCGCCTTGCTTATTGGTGACATAGACTTTTCTCAGTTGATGGCATATGCCAAGCAAATGGAGAAAGAAAAATTGAGAAAAAGGAGGGGCTATGAGGCCAAGAGGGCCCAATTTAAAGGGAAGTTCCAAAAGGGTGTTAGATTTTAAGGCTAAAGGCCTCCTTATGGTACTAATAGGGGGTTTGCCAATGACTTCCCTAGGCCTCAAGGTATTATTGGTATGGTTCCTAATGATGTTTATCCTTAGTGTGGAGGGGGTTATAAGGACCAATGTTTTAAGCCTTCTAATGCATGCTATGAATGTGGGGAGCTTATTCTGAAGAAGATAGATTGTCCAAGAAATCGTGGCAAGGTTTGAGGTGCAAATGTTGTTCCATTGGGTTAAGGTGGTCCTCAAGGTGGTGCCCCAAGGCACAATCACTTTTGTGCTCAACATGGGAGGCAAGGGGTTAGTGAGGTCCCTAATGGTGTTACTGATATGTTGAAAATCTTTGATCTTGATGTATATGCTTTAATTGATTCGAGTGCCACCCTTTCCTTTGTTACCCCCTTTATTGCTAAAAAGTTTCATGTTGAGTCGGAGTTGTTGCATGAGTCGTATGAGGTGTCTACTCCTATTTGTGTATTTATCATTGCTAGGAGGGTGTATAGAAATTTTCCAGTTTGTATCTTGCATAAAATCTTACCTTGTGAACCTGTTGAATTAGATATGGTTGATTTTGATGTTATTCTTGGGATGGATTGGTTGCATGCACACTATGCTTCTATTGACTGTAGGACCCATTGGGTCAAGTTTCAATTTTCAAATGAACCCATCCTTGATTGAGAAAGTCATGATGTGGTAGTGAAGGGTAGGTTCATCTCATGCATTAAAGCCCATAGGTTGATTTCCAAGGGGTGTTTGTATCATCTTGTGAGAGTTAAGGATGTGGAGTCTAAAATCCCTTCCATTGAGTTAGTTCCGATTGTAAATGAGTTTCTTGATGCTTCCTAAATGACCTTCTCGGTGTCTCTCCCTAAAGAGAGATAGATTTTGGCATAGATCTCCTTCTCGACACTCAACCTATCTCCATTCCGTAGCTTTGTCTTGGCCCCCGCTCTATCCATGTCTTAGAGATGCTTGTTAGTCATGTTGTGTATCTATGTATGAGCTTTCATTCTTGGTTCTTGATTATGACAATTATGCAAGCTTTCCCTTACCCACCGTATGGCCCCAGCAGAGTTGAAGGAGTTAAAGAAACAATTGAAAGATTTGTTGGAGAAGGGATTTATTAGACCTAGTTAATCCCCTTGGCGTGGACCGATGTTGTTTGTAAAGAAGAAAGATGGGTCACTTAGAATGTGCATTGACTACCAACAACTCAATAGGGTTACTATAAATAATAAATATCCTCTTCCAAGGATCGATGACTTGTTTGACCAATTGCAAGGGGCTAGCTTTTTCTCTAAGATTGATCTTCGGTCCGGGTACCATCAGGTGAGGGTGAGGGAGTGTGATATTCCCAAGATGGCCTTTCGGACTAGATATGGGCACTATGAATTTGTGGTGATGTCCTTTGGGTTTACTAATGCACCGTCCATATTTATGGACCTAATGAATAGGGTCTTCAAGCCCTACCTTGATTCCTTTGTTGTAGTCTTCATTGATGATGTTTTGATCTATTCACATAGTAGGGAAGAGCATATGAGTAATTTGAGGGTTGTGTTGCAAAGATTGAGAGATGAAAGATTGTATGCTAAATATGAAAAGTGTGAGTTTTGGTTGAAGGAGGTTGCATTCTTGGGTCATGTGGTGTTGAGAGATGGTATTAAGGTGGCTCCTAAGAAGACTGATATGATTAGAAATTGGCCAAGACCATTGACCCCATCAGATATTAGGAGATTCTTGGGCCTTGTGGGTTACTATAGAAGGTTTGTGAATGGGTTCTCCTCCATTGCTTCCGCTAAGACAAAATAGACTCAAAAGAAGGTGAAGTTTGTGTGGACCGATGAATGTGAGAAAAGCTTCCAAACATTGAAAGATAGGCTTGTGTCCGCTCCTATATTGTATCTACTGGATGGGCTTGAGGGTTTTGTTATGTATTTTCATGCATCTAGCGTTGGTTTAGGTTGTGTACTAATATGTCGAAAGATAAACTTTTGTCCGCTCCTATAATGTCACTAATGGATAGGCTTGAGGGTTTTGTTGTGCATTGTGATGCATCTAGAGCTGGTTTGGGTTGTGTTCTAATTCAAAATGGTAAGGTCATAGCCTATGCTTATAGGCAACTCAAAGTGCATGACAAGAACTACCCTACCCTTGACCTTGAATTGTCAAACTACGTCAACCTTTGCTTAAGAAAGTAAGCCGATTGCTTATGCTTATGCTTAAGAATAGCCTATGCTTATATGCAACTCAAAGTGCATGACAAGACAATTAGGGAAATGTTGACATAGCCTATGCTTAAGACAATTAGGGAAAGGTTGAGGACAGTCTAAAATCGTCAAAAATCCAATGCTAATGTAAGAAGAAGAGACCTAGAATTCCAAGAAGGTGATTGAGTTTATTTGAAGGTTTCTCCAACGAAAGGTGTGGTCCATTTTGGTAAAAAGGGGAAATTGAGTCCAAGGTATGTTGGTCCTTATTAGATGATAAAGAGGGTTGGCAAGGTAGCTTATGAGTTGAAGTTGCCTAGTGAAATGAATTCGATTCATCCGGTATTCCATGATTCTATGTTGAGAAAGTATGTTGGTGTTCCTAATGCCATTGTGCCTCTTGATATGGTGGGTGTGGTTGAGGATAACTTGACTTATGAGGAGGTTCGGGTTCAGATCTTGGATAGGCAAGTAAAGAGATTGAGGAACAAGGAGGTGGCATCTGTTAAGGTCCTTTGAAGGAACCAACAAGTCAAAAGTGCTACTTGGGAGGCCGAAGCAGATATGTAAAAGTGGTATCTTTATCTTTTCCACTCCACTCATGCCTAAGGTACTAATTCTATGTCCCTCATGTGATATCAAGTCTTATATGTCAGCCCCTATATCATTCATGTTTAAGTTGACAAATTATGATGATTTTACACCTATGTTGAGATTTTTTTAAAGTGATGTTTAAATATAATGTTGCATCCATGTTAGGGGCTGATTGTTTCATGATTATTCTTGTCTTGTATGTCTCTTATACATTTGGGGACGAATGTTGCCAAGGGGGAGATATTGAAACAACCGCAAAAAGTGCCTCGAAAGTGCCCGGAATCTCATTTTCCATATATTTGAAAATCCATTTGTTATCTCGAAAATCCAACTTTATATTTTTGTTCAGGGTGTCCACATTAGGGGGACAAGGGTCTAACCTCAATTTTAAAGCAAAGGAATCTATTTATGAAATTTTCACTTGGTGCAATTTCCAGTGAGGGTCCATGACCTCTTCGCGATGCGGAGAGGTGTAATTTTGGCACTGTTTTTCTTAGTCCGTCAAGATTTTTCTAAGTGTTGGGCCTAAGTTTATCTAAACATGTTTTTACCTACACTTAGCCTTATTTCACCCTAAACATTCCCCAATACTCCCTAAAACACTTAGCCATATTTTCACTTCTAAATTCAAGACTCAAAACCCTTATTCGGAACTAAGGATTTCCTTCAAGCTTCAAGCCTCTATTTTCAATCTTCACCAAAGAGCTTCTCCAAAGTTAAGGGATGTGGTGTTGAACCATTGGGTCCTTTCACTTATGGTGCCTAAGTCTCCTTTTTACTAATATTGCATGATTTAAAGTTGATTTTACATGTGGGTCTTGTATATTGAGAAATTTACTACTCAATGATTTTAGTTTATGAAAGTATGGTTGTTTTTTATGTTTTGAGCTCTAAATCTTGGACCGAATGTTGGATTTGATGAGGGGTGTTGATCTGAATGTCCTGGGGGTGTTGCAAGGTATTGATGAATGGTTTTAGTACAGATTTTCTTGCATGATTTCATATCTAAATTGCATGGTCTTTTACCCCCATTACACACCCCCAAGTGTTTGATAAAATGCTTGGCTAGGGTTTCTTGTGGAAATGATCAAAGCATGACATATGATATGATTAACTATATGATGATGAAAAGTGCTTATGTATATGATGAATTTTAAATGAATTGTTGTAGTAGACTATTCCCAATCTAGGAACCTAGTTGAGTGGTCAATGTCTCAACCACTAGGGTGATGGGTGCTATCATCACTAAACTAGTTGGTGGGTTAATATCTCAACCACTAGGGTGATAGGTTCTATCATCACTAACCTTGATGAGGGGTTAATACCTTACACACTAGGGTGATGGATGCTATCATGGCTAACCTTGATGAGGGGTTAATACCTCACACACTAGGGTAATGGCTGTAATCATCACTAACCTTGATGAGGGGTTTGTACCTCAAACACTTGGGTGATGGGTGCTATCATCACTAACCCCAAGGGGTTTATACCGTGGAAATCTATCTTGGTCTATTCTTCACATATAATATCTTATATGAGTATGAGTTATTTAAGCATGTTTTACAACAAGCATTATTCATGCATGCCATGTTGCTAATATACTATCTCTTGTTATGATTATGCATTTTGATTGCATTGCCTATCTCTTGTTGCATTGCATCCCACATACTTAGTACATTCAAATGTACTAACCCATACTCTTGCCTATATGATATCACCATGTAGGGACCGGTGCTCAAGTTAATCATCATCCTCCTCTACGTGGCTAGATTGGTTCTACTCAAATCAAGTTGGTTAGTCCTCCACTTTAAGGACCTTAGACTATGTTGTTATTATCTATGCATTAAGACACTTTCTTATATTCTATTTGACTATGAAGGTGAGCCTGGTAGCTTTGTCTTGGCCCCATTCTATCTATGTATTAAAGGTGCTTGTTGGACATATTGTGTATCTATGTATGAGCTTTGACTCTTGTCTCTTGATTATGACATTTACACAAGCTTTTCCTTAGCCTATTGCCCCTATTCTTATTCTATATGTCCTTTATATGCTTCAACAACCAAGGATGTGTAATGAAAAGATAAGAGGCTAGTTTGGGGTTCCTTCAGGTTCCCCAGTCGCTATGTCACATCTACGCCCTAGGCTTGAGTCGTGACACACCTCCTGATTATCCTCCACGTGGCTAGTCTTGGTATTTTTGAGAAAAGCTTTGGTGAGTCCTTATGTTACGGGATATTAGCTATCTTACTGTTGTCACCTGTTTTCTCTTTATGTTGAATTCTTGATACTATGAGTGTGACTCCGAAAAGTGTCTTAGTCTTTGTTCCAATCTATGATTAGAGGTTTTGTTAGAACAAATGATGTACATATGCTGTGAGCTGTGACTCTTCTATGTGTTATGCTATCAAAGACTTCCTTTAGTCCCGATTTCCCTTTCTACATTGTCTTGTTGATGTTTTTCTTTCATGACTAAGGATGTGTAATTGATATGCTAAGAGGTTTGTTTGGGGTACCTTCGGGTTCCCCATTTGCCGTGTCAGGTCTAGGCCGTAGCCTTGGGTCATGATAGAGTTGTCCCATAAGGAAGGTTACTTCATACAAAGTGGGAGTTGTCCCATAAGGTGAAGTATGGTTTACCTTTGGCAAGTAAAGGGATTTCATAGGATTCCAAGTAATAGCTCGATTGGTCTAACTAATGTTAGTTAAGGTTACACCCTCTATATATATATATATATAAGCATCATTTGCATTTCATGCATCATAAATTTCATAGCATCTGGTTATATGACATCCTTTAATATTCGATTCTTTCTACATTATGTGCCCTTGTCTTATAACTTTGATATATAGGTTTTGGTAAGTTCATGCATTGCATCCTGCATATTTAGTACATTCAAACATACCAACACATACTCTTGCCTACATGGTTTCACCATGTAGGGACCAAAGACTTTGATCATCCACCGTTTTACACTTAGCTCAGATTCCAAGTTTATTTGTAGTGGCGAGTCCTATCATCTAAGGACGATCCACTATCTATCTACCTTTGATGCTTTCATTTCTTTATGTATTGAGGGTGAACCTGGGGAATGTCTTGGCCCCCAACCTATCTATGTAGAGGTATTGTTGGACACCTTGTAAATCTCCTTATATTTTATGCTAGGTGTTATAACTTAAGTCTATGTTATGGGTTGTTTATCTTTGACTTTCATTATGTGAGTTATTTATGTGAAATAAGGCTTGGGTATATGTTGTGATGGAAAGATCCTAAGTCCTGAATTGCCCTCATAGAGTGAGTCCTACTTTCCCACCTCATAGAACTATGTGTTTACTTGTGTACGCTTCTGAACTGATGATGCAAGTTTTGGTATCTTGAGGCTTTTTTGTAGACTTTCGGGTTCCAATTTGCCATGTCACGTCTAGGTCCTAGGTTTAAGTCATGATAAAAATGGTATCAGAGCCTTAGGTTTATAAATAATCCTCGGAGTCTTACATGTCGCATCAAGTAGAGTCCTATTTGTGGGGATGAAATGTACCATGCCAATAAGTGTAAATAGTTAGTCTCACTCTTGACCTTGATGGTATCCTTGCTCTATCTCAGAATATGCCTTGTGGTAGACCGACCAGACCAGCCCCAACTGACAAGGGTTAAGCACCTCAAGGGCCTATAGATGAGCCTATCTCTAATGGTGTGTTTCGTACGACCTTTACCATACTTGCACAAGTGGTGAGTACTCAGACTAGACAGGCCAATCTTCCTCGGGATCCTACTCTGGTTACTAGAGTGAGGGATTTCACCTGGATAAATCCTCTATAGTTCTTTGGGTGTAAGTCTGAAGAGGATGCTCAGGATTTCAATAATGAGTTCTCCAAAGTATTAAATATCATGGGTGTCACTTATGAGTAGAGGGCTGAACTGGCTATCTATCGGTTGAAGAATGTTGCACAGGTGTGGTATACTTAGTGGTCTATGGAAAAGGTTTGTGGTGCTGCTGTTAATTAGGAAGAGTTCAAGCTTGCTTTTCTGGATCATTTCTTCCCAATTGATCTTTGGGAAGCCAAGATGAATTAGTTGATCAATCTTAGGAAGGGTAATATGAGTGTGAGGGATTATGCCCTCAAGTTCACTAAGCTCTCTAAGTATGATCCAACACTTGTGGCTGATCCTATGCATCAATGCACAAGTTCATTTTTTGGCATCTCTGACTTGCTCATACAAGAATGTTGTATGTCCATGCGGTGACACCCCATAACTCCATGCTCGTGTATCCATGTTTCAAGCCTCTTTTGGTTAGTTTGGGGCTGTATTAGGTTCATGGGAGACTTCTAGTACCTAAACGAGTTCAAGACCTCTGTAAGAGTTGAGTTTTGGGTGATGGTTCATGCAAGGGTTAACTTCAAACAAGCATAACTTTCAACACACTTGGAAATGGGTGGCCCAGAACATGTCAAATGACATACCTTTGAGTTAGCTTTCCAACACACTTAGTTTTACCTCATTTAGAGTTCAGAGTCAAAAGTTATGACCATTTTACTGAAGACTGCCAGTGCAGAGTTGCACTATGAGCCCACAGTTATGAGTCGTAGGTTAGGGTACAACTCGTAGGTCAAACTCGTAGCAATTTCCAGAGACTTCAAAATTGAGCCTAGGTTCATGTGAGAAGGTGCTATGAGTCGTAGTGCTACCTAAGGGTCATAAGGGGGCCTGTAACAGTCGTCAGATAACTTTTTAGGAAGGGTTATTTTGGTCCTTTCCCACCCTTTCTAAGTTCTAGATTGATGTTTTTATGCTCATTCAAGCCCCCAAAACCCTTAGGTTCTTTATTGTATTGATAAAATACTCTCTCAAACCCTTATACTAATAATTCACTCCAAAATCAAGTGTCCAAATCTCTTTCCTTAGGTTCTTCATTATATTGATAAAATATTCTGTCAAACCCTTATACTAATATTTCACTCCAAAGTCAAGTGTCCAGATCTCATCCGGATCTAAGGATTTCCTTCAAGCTTCAAGCCTCCATTTTCAATCTTTATTAAGAACTTATCAAAAGCTAAGGTATGTGGTGTTGAACCATTGAGTCCTTTCACCCATGGTACCTTAGCCTCCTTTTTACTAATATTGCATGATTTAAGTTGATTTTACATATGGGTCTTGTATATTAAGAAATTTACTGCACAATGATTTTCGTTCATGAAAGTATGGTTGTTTTAGAATGTTTTGAGCTCTAAATCTTGGATCTTATGTTGGTTTTGATGAGGGGTTTTGATGTGTATGCCTTTTAGAATGTTTTGAGCTCTAAATCTTGGATCTAAAGTTAGATTTGATGAGGGATTTTGATGTGAATGTCTTGGGGGTGTTGCAAGGTGTTCATTAATTGTTTTACTACAAATTTTCTTGCATGATTTCATCTTTAAATTGCATGGTCTTCTACCCCCATCATACCTCCCAAGTGTTTGATAAAATGTCTGGCTAGGATTTCTTGAGGAATTGAAGGTCCAATGTATGTCTTATGAGTTGAATAGTGTTATGATGAGTATATAATGATGAAATTATGATGGAATGATGATGAAACAATGGTATGCATATGATCTATAATGATGAGAGGAAATGTAGGTATATGATGACTTTATGATGATGAAAGTATGTTGTTCATGTGTTGTATTCATGAAAAGTATCTATGATGTTGCAAGTTGATTGCCTTGTTGAGGAGGTACCAAGCCTCAATCATCTTGTTGAGAGGGTGCCAAGTCTCAATCACCTTGACGAGGGGGTGCCAAGCCTTGGTTGCCTTGTTGTGGGGTACCAAGCCTCAATCACCTTGTTGAGAGGGTGCCAAGTCTCAATCACCTTGACGAGGGGGTGCCAAGCCTTGGTTGCCTTGTTGTGGGGTACCAAGCCTCAATCACCTTGTTGAGAGGGTGCCAAGTCCCAATCACCTTGACGAAGGGGCGTCAAGCCTCGAATGCCTTGTTGAGAGGGTATCAAGCCTCAATCACTATTTAAAGAATGGTGTGCCTTGGAGTTGGTAAGCAGTTGACTTGGTCTATCCTTCACAAATGATATCCTATATGAGCATGAATTACTGAAGAATATTTTACTTATGCATTAATTATACATGTCATATTGCTATATCATGCCTATTGCCTATTGCTATGCATGTTGATTATGAAGATTATCTCTTGTCGCAAGCATCCCACATATTTAGTATATTCAAATGTACTAACACATACTCTTGCCTATATGATATCACTATGTAAGAACTGGAGCTCCATTTGGTCATCATCCTCCTCCATGTGGCTAGTGATATCCAATCAAGCTAGTTGGTGAGCGCTCATGTCCGAGGGTGATATCTATGTTATTTTGCTATGTATTTAAAACTATCTTTCTTTTTGGTATACTTAACTATGAGAGAGAGCCCGGTTGCTTGTCTTGGCCCCCACTAAGTTCTATGTTAGAGGTGTTGTTGGATAAAAACATGTATTATGCTTAAGCTTTGATTCACTTATGATATCCAAGATATTTAAATATGATTCTCACTCCCTTAGTCCCAATTCCCCATGTTTATGTTTCTTTTGTTGTGATGTCTTGCTTTTGCGGCCAAGGATCTTTGATGATATGCTACGAGGCTTATTTGGGGTTCCTTCGGGTTCCCCATTCGCTGGTCACATCTAGGCCCTAGGCTTGGGTCTTGACATATGCTTAATTAGGATATGGATATCTCTAGACTTATGCTTTGTGTCGAACAAATCGAAGGGGAGAAACTCAAGGGGAGTAGAGTGCATGATCCTAAGAGGGCCCATCTTAATGGTGGGTTCTCTGGCTCTTAGGGTGGTGGTTTTGGTCACTTTCAAAAGGCCAAGGTTTGGATCCTCGATTGCTAATGCTAGGGTGCCTCCTCCTAGGGCACCGGTTGGTGTTGGTCATGGATATCCTCTGTGTGATAAGTGTAGGAACCCCCACATGGGCCCTTGTTGGAAAGAATTGGGTTCCTACTTTGGGTGTGGTGATAAGAATGACAAGGTTGCCAATTGTCCCAAGAACTTTCAGAAAGGTCAAGGTCAGGTGGCTAAGGGCGGGCAAGGAAAATAAAGGGTTCATTAAGGTATTACTCCAAGAAATAACAGGTTCTATGCCCTTGAGGCATGACAAGAAATTAAGGAGGCTCCAGATGTTGTTACTGGTACGTTAAAAGTCATTGATTTTTATGTTTATGCATTGCTTGATCCAGGTGCAAACTTTTCTTTTGTCTCCTCTATTTGCTGTTAAATTTGGTTTGAGTTCGAAAATTTTGAGGGATCCTTAGTTTATACTCCATGGGTGAATCTTTTTTTTGCATATATGATCTATCGTGGTTATCTTATTTCTGTGTTGCACAAGGTATTTCTGTGTGATCTTGTGGAACTTGGAATGTATGATTTTGATGTGATTGTTAGGATGGATTAGTTGCATGCACCAAATGCCTCTATAGAGAGGGTTAAGGATATAGACTCTAAATTACCTACTCTTAAGTCAGTTCTAGTGGTGAATGAGTTTTCGGACGTGTTCCTTGAAGACTTACCCGATATTCCTCCCGAAAGGGAAGTAGACTTTGGCATAGATCTTCTTCAAGATACTGAACCTATCTCTATTCCTCCCTATCATATGGCACTGACTGAATTGAAGTAACGAAAGGATCAGTTGAAAGATTTGTTAGAGAAGGGTTTCATCAGACCAAGTATATCTCCATAGGGGGCTTTAGTGTTATTTGTAATGAAGAAAGATGGGTCTCTTCGGATGTGCATTGACTATAGGCAATTGAATAAGATGACCATTAATAATAATTATCCATTGCCTAGAATCGATGACCTGTTTGATTAACTTTGAGGGGCTACTTACTTTTCTTAGATTGACCTTCATTTTAGGTATCATCAGTTAAAGGTTAGAGAGTGTGATATTGCCAAGATGGCCTTTCAAATAAGGTATGGGCACTTTGAGTATGTGGTGATGTCATTTGGCCTAACTAATTCTCCGACCATGTTTATGGATCTTATGAATCAGGTTTTCAAGCCGTTCCTTGATAATTTTGTGGTTGTCTTCATTGATGACATTCTTATCTATTCCCGAAGTGAGCGAGAGCATATGGATCATTTGAGGTTGGTTTAGCAAACCTTGAGGGAGAAGAAGTTTTATGCCAAATTTAGCAAATAAGAGTTTTGGTTGGGTGATGTTGTTTTTATGGGTCATATAGTGTCCGGTGATGGTATAAAAGTGGATCTGAAGATGACCAAGGTGGTAAAGAATTGGCCTAGATCGTTTACTCCTTCGAATATTTAAAGCTTCTTTGGGTTAATGGGTTATTATTAAAGGTTCATTGAGGTTTTCTCATCTATTACATCTCCATTGCCTACGTTAACTCAAAAAAAGGCTAAGTTTGTGTGGTCAGACAACTACGAGAGGAGTTTTCAAACTTTGACGGATCAACTTACATCGGGGTATACTTAACTATGAGAGAGAGCCCGGTTGCTTGTCTTGGCCCCCACTAAGTTCTATGTTAGAGGTGTTGTTGGATAAAAACATGTATTATGCTTAAGCTTTGATTCACTTATGATATCCAAGATGATGCTTCTCAAATTGGGTTGGGTTGTGTACTTATACAACACGGTGAAGTGATAGCTTATGCATCATGGCAATTGAAGGTACATGAGCGTAACTACCCAACTCATGACCTTTAGTTATGGTGGTAGTCTTTGTTTTGAAAATTTGGAGACACTGCTTATACGGGGTATATGTTGATGTTTTCACCGATCATAAGAGCTTGCAATATGTGTTCACTCAAAGGGACCTTAACTTGAGGCAAATGAGATGGTTGGAGCTTCTAAAGGATTATGACATGAGTGTTCTATATCACCCCGACAAGGCGAATGTGGTAGCCGATGCTCTTAATAGGCTATCCATGGGAAGTTGGCTCATGTTGAGGAGGGGAAGGAGACGTTGGCAAGGGATGTCCACCACTTGGCTAGATTGTGTGTTAGAGTGGCTGATTCTAATGATGGTGGTATACATGTTCAAAATGGGGACGAATCCTCGGTGGTTGTTGGTGTGAAGGCTAACCAAGATCTAGATCTGTCTTTGGTTAAATTGATGAAATTGGTTGCCAAAAAGAATATTGAGGTTTACTCATAAGGGGGAGATAGTGTACTTCGGTATCAAGACCGGTTATGTGTTTCGGATGTGGATGGCCTTAAGGAAGTGATTATTAGTGAAGCCCATAATTCTCATTATTCTATTCACCTAGGTCTACCAAGATGTATCGGGATTTGAAGAAGGTGTATTGGTGGCATTGTATGAAGAGGGACATATCCAAGCTTTTATCTGAACGCCCAAATTGTCAACAAGTGAAGGTGGAGCATCAACGGCCCTGTAGATTTGCTGAAGACATTGAGATCCTTACTTGGAAGTGGGAAGATATAAATATGGACATTTTGGTTGGGTTAGCTCGAACTCAGAAATAGTTTGCCTCTATTTGGGTAATCATCGACTGGATGACTAAATCGGCTCATTACTTACTGGTTAAAACTACTTTTGTTGCCAAAGACTATGCAAGGTCGTACATCCGAGAGTTGGTAATCTTGCATGGTATGCTTAGGTCTATCATATCGGATTGGGGTAACCAATTTACTTCACACTTTTGGAGGTTGTTTCAAAAGGGACTTGGTACTATGGTCAAGTTGAGCACTACCTTTCATCCCTAAACCGATAGATAAGCCAAGAGGATAATTCAAACCTTGAAGGATATGCTGAGGGCTTGTGTGTTAGAGTTCAAGGGTAATTGGGATGACCATCTTCCACTCTTCGAGTTTGCTTATAATAATAGCTTCCATGCCACCATTGGTATTGCACCATTTGTGACCTTGTATAGTAGGAGGTGTAGGTCTCCAGTGGGGTTGTTTGAGTTGGGGAAGGTACCTTTGATTGGCCCCTACTTGGTGATGGAGGCTATGGAAAAAAGTGAAGTTGATTAGAGAGAGTTGAAGATGGCCTAAAGTTGCCAAAAGTCCTATTTGAATGTTAGGAAGAGGGATCTTGAATTCCAAGTTGGGGATTGGGTGTTTGTGAAAGTCTCACCAATGAAGAGAGTGATGCATTTTGGGAAAAACGAAAGCTAAGTCCCCTGTGTAGGCCCTTATGAAGTTATTGAGAAAATTGGGAATGCGGCATATAGGGTAAAGATACCCTCGAATTTGACCTCTATTCACCTAGTCTTCCATGTGTCCATGTGGAGAAAGATGGTTGGTGATCCTAGCACTATTGTACCTTTTAAAGGGTATTGAGGTGGAAGAGAACTTGTTTATGAGGAAGTGCCGGTAGAGATTTTTGATAGACAAGTGAAATGACTTCATAACAAGGATGTGGCATCGGTGAAGGTGCTTTGGAAGAACCAACATATGGAGAGTGCTACATGGGATGCGGAGTTGGACATGATGAAGAGATATCCCTATCTTTTCCAATCTACTTAAGCCTAAGGTATTAAGTTCTTCCTTATCAAATTGGTCACAATTCTTTCATTCTTGAGTCTCATGGCATGTCATGCTTACATTTGCATTAAAATGGGTTTTATGATGTTTTAATTATTTTAATTCATTTCGACATGAGATTTAATGGTTTTATGATTTTCAAATGATGAATTATGCATGGTATATTATGTTTGGAAGTTTCATTTTCTAATTCAAGCCTTTCAAGCCTTGCTCTTGCACATTCGAGGAAGAATGTTCCAAAGGGGGAAATGATATAATGACCCAAATATCGTACGATATTGTTGGACCTTGAGAAATCCTGTTTCGGGCAAAATTTGGACCAAGTGTTGTCTCAAGAGAGACCATACGGCCAGTGTGAGGTCACACGAGCTGTGTGGCCTCAAGTGAGACCACACTTGGCCTCAAATCTTGAATGTTAGCCTTGCGGTGGTGTTGCAAGCTAAAGCATACCTCACTGGCACCCCACATGAGCCATATGACACTCCACGGATCGTGTGGAGGAGCAGTTGGGTGGCTTAACTTAGAAACCCCACCATTGGGGCTAAGTGAGGCCACACGCCCAGTTACACGGGGCATATGGCATAGGATATTTCGTGATGCTCCCCGTGAAGCCTTTGTTGTGAAAATATTCTAAGTATAGAATCACCTTGTTGTAATTTTTCGTGAAAATTTCCTAAGTTTGGGGAGATAGGAGCACCACACGAACCGTGTGGCTTCACACAGCTCTTAAAAGGTGCCCGTTTGGTGGACTCGTGTGAAAAATTTTAAGTGTTGGTTCAAGATTAAAATTTCCAGAAACTTTTCTAGGTATTCTTTTACCGGCACTCCACACGGACGAGGGGTGCCACACGGGCTGTTTGGCCTCAAGTCAAATGACTTTTGGTGAATATTTCCTTTGATTCATTAATGGCATTTACATAATTTTTGTTATTTCTATTGGTCATTTAGGGATTCCTATGCTACTCTATGGTCATCTAAAGACCTAAAACCTATTTCAAACATTCAAACTCATCCCTCATAATTTTGAACTCTCTCAAAACAACTCTCAAATGAACTCTTAAGAATTTCAACTTGTGGGCTAAGAAACTCAAATCATCTTCAATATTTTTTGGGGTTTCTTCATTTTAGTGAAGGTATGTGGGTTCCTTGATTACCTTCCAATCAAGGAGACCCAAATTATTTTTAAGCAATTTCATGAATTTCTAGCTTACTTTGAATTTGGGTTTTGAATAATATGATTCCTTAAATTCAAATACTATATGGGTTATGTTTATTTACCGATTTTAAGTTGGTTTGAATTATAAAATGATGAATTACATTGGGTTTATGAAATTATGAATATGCATGTCCCTTTTTACGACTTGTTTATGCATGGGTGATCTTATGTTGGATTTAAAATGGATTCAATGGTGTATTTACTTCAATTACACATTATATTGTTGATTTTAGATTTAATCCTAATTACCCATGGCTTTCTCATGTCATTCATAGCATTTGCATTCATGGCATTGGACTATTTTTTAGAAATTCTGGTATGGGTTAAACCTAATTATGTTTTATGATATGATTTTAATGTGATATTGGCTATGACAAGAATGTGATCACATATATGTCTATTAATTATGACTCTTTGAGGATTTTGGGTCCTTGTACCATCTTATATATGAATAGGCTGTTCCTACGCATAAGTACTATGACTATAAGCTACGATTTTTTCATTTGAGCCTAAATATGAATTACTATGAATGGTATTTGGCTTTAAAGATTAAGGATGCATTGAAATGATCTTAGAAGAGAATATTGTCTTTTAAAGCATGTATATATATACGCATATGTATTCTTGTGGGATGACGACTTAGTACTGATGGGAGGACGGTCATCTCGAGCTATGTGCCTAGCATAGGTTTTCCTTTTCGAAGTGAGAGTTTCTCGTAAGGAAAGATGCCTCCAAAATGGGAGTTGTCCTATAAGGAGATGACATGATATGATATGACTTCATATGGTATATGTGAAAATCCTATCCGAAATGGGAGTTGTCCTGTAAGGAAGGTTGCTTCATATGAAATGGGAGTTGTCCCGTAAGGTGAAATATGGTTTACCTTTGGCAAGTAGACCACCTCTTTACCAATAAGGGGATTTCATCGGGATTTAAAGTAATAGCTCGCTTGGTCTAACTCATGTCGGTTAAGGTCACATCCTCTCTCTCTCTCTATATATATATATATATATATATATATATGAGAATAATTTGCATTTCATGCATTATAAATTTCAGAGCATCTTGTTATATGACATCCTTTGATATTCGATTCTTTCTATATTATTTTCCCTTGTCATATAACTTTGATATGCAGGTTTTAGTAAGTTCATGCATTGCATCTCCCATACTTAGTACATTCAAACATACTAACGCATGCTCTTGCCTACATGATTTCACCATGTAGGGACCAAGGACTTTGATCATCCACCGTTTGACGCTTAGCTCGAATTCCAAGTTTATTTATAGTGGTGAGTCCTATCTTCCAAGGATGATTCACCATCTATCTACCTTTGATACATTCATTTCTTTATGCATTGAGGGTCATCTCGGGGAATGTCTTGGCCCCCGACCCATCCATGTTGAGGCATTGTTGGACACCTTATAAACCTCCTTACATTTTATGCACTGTGTTATGACTTAAGTCTATGTTATGGGTTGTTTATATTTGACTATGGTTATGTGAGTTGGTTACGTGATATATGGCTTAGCTATATGTTGTGATGGAAAGATCCTAAGTCCCAAATTGCCCCTATAGAGTGAGTCCTACTTTCTTGCCCCGTAGAACTATGTGTCTACTTATGTACACTTACGAACTGATCATGCAAGTTTTGGTAGCTTGAGGCTTTTTTGGGGACTTTTGTGTTCCCATTTGCTGTGTCATGTGTAGACCCTAGGTCTGGGTCATGACATATCCATCCGATCTTCCATGTCTCTATGTTAAGGAAGTGTGTTGGAGACCCTAATTCCATTGTTCCCTTAGAGGTGGTGAATGTTGAAGAGAATTTGGCTTATGAGGAAGTTTTGGTTGAAATCTTGGATATGCAAGTGAAGATGTTGAGAAACTAGGTTCAAATTCTATCCTCTTCACTTACCTATCCAAGATTTCCACCAGAACTTTCTCATAAGTCAAATTCTTTTCGACATTCACCACCTTTAAGGGCAACATGAAACTAGGGTCTCCAACACACTTCCTCAACATGGAGACATGGAAGATGGATGAACCATGCTCATCTCTTTGGGCAAATCTTATTCGTACGCAACTTTACCAACATGTCTTAAGATCCAATAAGGCCCTACATACATGAGGCTCAACTTGCCCTTCTTGCCAAATCGGACAACACCCTTCATGGGTGAGACTTTCAAATACATCTAATCATTATTTCCAAACTTAAGATCCATTGTCCTCACATTAGAGTAGGACTTTTGCCTACTTTGAGCCATCTTCAACCTTTCCCTTATCAATCTCACTTTCTCCAAAGCTTCCATAACCAAATCCAGACATAACAAAGCCATCACCTTGACTTCAAACCACCCTACTAGGGATCTATAATACCTACCGTATAGAGCTTCAAAGGGAATCATTCCGATGCTTGTGTGATAGCTATGGGTGGAAGAAAACTCAATAAGTGGAAGATGCTCATCCTAACTACCTTTAAACTCCAAAACACAAGCCCTAAGCATATCCTTAAGATTTTGAAGATTCCTTTCGGCTTGACCTTCCGTTTGTGGGTGAAATGTCATGTTGCGCTTGATTTTAGTATTAAGGCCTCTTTGGAAAGACCTTTAAAAGCATAAAGTAAATTGAGTACTATGATTTGAAATAATAGCCAATGGAGCCCTATGCAATATAAACAACTCATAAATGTATAACTTGGCATAATCTTCGGCACCATAAGTTGTTTTATCTGGTAGGAAGTGAGCTGACTTTTTCATTCAATTAACAATAACAATAAAAATGCCTCCTAGTCTTTGATAAGCCAATCACAAAATCCATGTTCATTTCTTTCCACTTCCAAGTAGGAATCACAATATCTTGTGCTAGGCCTCTCGGCCTTTGATGTTCAGCTTTGACTTGTTGGCAATTATGGCAAGTAGCTACAAACTTTGCAATGACTCTTTTCATACCACCTCACCAATACACTTCCCTAAAATCTCTATACATCTTGCTAGAACTAGGGTGAATGGAATAAGAGGAGTTATGAGCCTCATTAAAGATCAAGTCCTTCAAGGTATCAATATTGGGCACACATATCCTACCTTAGTACCTACGGACATTATCTTCCCCTTGAGGGAAAACCTCTACCTTGCCATCCTTCACCAATGACTTCAATTCCACCAAAATGGGGTCAAGGTCTTGTTTTGATTTGACCTGTTTTACCGAGTAATACTTAGAACCATCTACAACCACCACACATCTATTTTCAGCTTCATCCAACCTAACTCCCAATCTAGCCAATCGGTGAACTTCTCTTGATAATTTCTTCTTACAAGCATCAAAATGAGCCATACACTCCATAGACACTCCACTTAGAGCATCAACCACAATGATAGCCTTGGTCGAATGATAATGCACACTCATGTCATAATCATTAAGAAGTTCCAACCACCTCCTTTGTCTTAGATTTAGAACTCTTTAAGTGAACACATATTGGAGACTTTTATGGTCAGTAAACATATCTACGTGAACCCCATATAAATAGTGATGCCATATCTTCAAAGCAAATACCATAACCACTAATTCAAAATGCTCAAATCTATTCCAAAAGGCTATTTTAGGAATATCACACTCCCTTACCCTCAATTGATGATACTCGGAATGAAGGTCAATCTTTGAGAAGTGACTAGCCCCTTGTACTTGATTTAATAGGTCATCTATCCTAAGTAAGGGATACTTATTCTTCATGGTGACTTCATTGAGTTATCGGTAGTTGATGCACATTCTAAGCAAGCTATCTTTCTTCCTTACAAATAACACAGGTACGCCCCTAAGGTGACATGCTAATCCTAATAAAACCCTTCTCCAAAAGGTTATTCAATTGATCCTTTAACTCCGCTAGAGCCATATGATAAGGGGGAACCGAAATAGGTTGAGTATGAGGGAGGATGTCTACACCAAAATCTATCTCTCTTTCGGGGGAGACACAAGGAATCTTATTGGGAAAAAAATCAAGAAATTCTTTAACTGCAAGAACAAACTCAATAGGAGGGACTTTAAACTCAACATCCCTAACCCTTAGGAGATGGTATATGCAACCCTTAGCCTTAAGGCAAGAGATGAACCTACCCTTAGCCATGAAATCAAAACCTACCCACTCAAGGATGGGCTAATTAAGAAATTGGAACTTAACTTTGTGGGTTCTACAATAAATGGGGGTATGATATATATGTAACCAATCTATCCCAAGGATAATGTCAAAATCTTCCAATTCAAGCACAACAAAATCATAAGGTAAGACTTTATGCAATATAGACATGGGAAAACCCCTATAGATTCTTTTAGTAATAATAGACTCACCAATGGGGATAGACACTTTAAAGGGCTCATGTGACAATTTGAGACACACATGAAGCCTATTAGCAATAAAATGAGTAATGAAAGAAAGAGTGACACCTAAATGTAATAAAGCATATACATCAAAATTGTGGATCTTTAACATACCGTTAACAACATCGAGCACCTCATCTACCCCTTGTCTCTCTTGAAGAGAATAAAAGTGATTGTGACATAGAGAATCTCATGACCCGAGCCTAAGGCCTAAACATGACAGCGCAAGGGGAACCCAAAGGGACCCTAAGCAACCCTCTTAGCACATTATTACACATACTTTATTGCAGAAGAAATAAAATAGCAACAAAGAGTAGAAATAGGGATACCTGGGGATAAGGGACATCATTCATATCATAACAACAAAAGCTAAGAGAGAGTCAAGCTTATAACATTACACATGATATGTCCAACAATACCTCTATTACATAGATAAGTGCGAGGGCCAAGACAATCAACCGGGCTCAACCTCATAGTCAACATTTACATAAAAGAAAGGTAGTTTTAGTACATAACATGATATCATAAGCAATGTCCCCAGAATGAAGGACTCACCAACAAGCTTGAGTGAAATCATACTAGCCACGTGGATGGAGGTGCTCAAGTGGGGCTCATATTCCTACATGGTGACATCATGTAGGCATAGAATATGCATTAGTACGTTTGAATGTACTAAGTATGTAGGATGCAATGCAACAAGTGATAAGTACCACAATCTAAATGCATAATATAGGCAAAGAATAAGCATATAGCAATATGGAATATATGAATTATATTGAAGTAACCCATGCTTATATATAACATAATCCATATGTAAGGAGAGACAACTTTAGTGCAAATCCAAGGCCTACCACCTCTTGGAGAGGCGCATGAGGTACAAACCCCTTCATGTTGTTGATGAGGTACAAACCCCCCAACATGGTTGATGGATTACAAACCCCCCAATGTGGTTATCAAGGTACAAATCCCTCAAACATGGTTGCACAGGCCTGCAACCTCCCGAGCGAGGCGTTTGAGGTACAAACCCCTCAATAAGGTTAGCCAGGCCTATAACCTCCTGAGTGAGGCTTGATCATTTTCCCCCACACCATAGAAGGAATATCATATACATATATTCCTTTCATCATCATATAGTCATTCAACTCATAAGATATGCATTAGACCTTCAATTCCTCGAGAAATCATTACCCAGATATTTTATCAAACATTTAGTGGGTGTGTAATGCTAGTGTATAACCATGCATTTGAAGAGTGGAATCATTCTAAAAAATTCAATATGAAACCATCAAAACCATCAATAGATACTTGGTAATACCCTCAAGCAATATATATCAAAACCCTTCTTCAAATCCCATAATAGACCTTAGATTCATTGCTCAATACATTCTAACAACCATAATTTCATGATACCCCAGCATAGTGTGTAGTGAAATTCATAATAGGCCCATGAGTAAATCAACTTTAAATCTTAATTTTAGGTAAAAGGAAGCTTGGGCATCATGGGAAAAAGAAACTCATGAAAGAAACCCACATACCTTACCTTTGGATAACAACTTGATGAAGATTGGAGATGGAGACTTGAAGCTTAAGTGTGAACCTTAAGATTTGGATGAGTTTTGAGTCTTGAATTTAGGAGTGAAATATTTGGCTAAGTGTTTGAATGAGTATAGGAGAATATTTTGAATGATATGAGGGTGAAATATAGCTAAGTATAGGTATTTTCACATTTGGAAACACTTAGGCCTAAGACTCTAAACCCTTGGACTAGACTTGAAAAACTGCCTAAAAAAATATACTATGGCACGCCCTTGGTGCGTCGCGCCAGGGGCACAAAACCCTATCTGGAATTCGATTTTTGAGAAAAATGAAATTGCGATTCGTTTGCACTAAAATAAGGTTTAGACCCATTTCCTTCTCAATTTGACCCCTTTAACAAGAATAAGAAGTCAGAGTTTTGATATCATGCATAGATTTTGAGATATATGGACATTATGATTTCGGGCACTTCCGAGTCACATTTTAAGGCACTTTTTGGATTGTTTCAGAGATCCTTCTTGTTGGAAACCTTGTGCCCTTTGGTTACCATGAACACTATGTCCTTGAGGAAGCCCATCCTTACCCGTGTTAAGACAATCCACAATTTTGTGGCCCATCTTGCCATATCCAACGAAAGCACTCGTGTTCCTTAAATACGCACCACTATGATACCTTCCACATTTCCATCTGACCATTTTTACCTTGAGATCTAGGGTTGGGCACCTTATCATTAGTCAACCTTTGGGCTTTAACATTAGAGGACCCTTGGCCTTAGAACTTGTAGCCTTATTAGAAATAACCCTTAGTACCTTGGAAACCACCACTATACCGAGCTCTCTTGGACTCTCCACTTTGCCTTTTTCTAACTTTCTCCCCTTCAAGTTGCTTAGCATAAATCATGAGTTGAGACAATTCCATATATCTTATGAGCATGGTGGTGCAATATTTTTCATTTATTAAGTCAGACACTCCTAACATAAACTTTTGCATCCTTGCCCTAAGATTGGAGACCAACTAAGCAACGTACCTTGAGAGGTTGTTGAATTTAAGGGAATACTCCCTAACACTCATAGAACCTTGCTTGAGGTTCATAAATTCTATCATCTTTTACCTCCCTTAGTTCAATGAGAAAGAAAAAGTTGAGGAAGGTAGATTTGAATTCTTCCCAAGAGATAGGCTCTCTATTTCTTCTCTCTAGCTTCCATGAGCAAACAAAATTTGAGCAAGGCCCTTGAGTTGATAGGCCACAAGCTCCTCTTTCACCTCAAAATTAACCCTCATAATGCCAAGAACCATCTACATATCATCAATGAATTCTTAGGGGTCTTCTTCAACTTTGGAGCCATAGAACTCCAAAGGATTCATCCTTGTGAAATCCCTCACCCTTGAGATGGGGATAGGAGCATGAGGAGCGTGAACTACTCGGTTAAGAACAACCCTTGCCAATAAAGTGACCACATTCCGGTACTCAGCATGAGTGACTCCTTTATTTTGTTGAACTTGTGGAGCCGGAGGGGCCTGTTCACCCTCGAGAGTGGGAACTTGTTAGGCCATTCTTCTTGGTGGCATGAAATAGAACATAAAAATACCACCCAGTAGAGATAAGAAACCTTAATTCCAATCTAAAGCACAAAATAGATTATGAAGAAGTGAATCATTTCCTAAAAATCCTTATAGCCTCTTATTCGTAGTTGTGGCGTGCTTTGAAACCAAGAACAAGACTCTACTTCACTCGTTTTATTGGATTTCTGGGGACTATTTACTCTAATGCCATGCTTTTTCAGGACCTAAACCTAGGGCCTAGTCGTAACATGGTAAATAGGGGACCCGAAGGAACACCAAACAAGCCTTAAAAATAGGTGGAACATCCTTGGTTTTGCAGAAGCATAATTAATCAACAAACACATAATTCTAGGAGAGATGGGGCTTGGACTAATGCTATGGGGATACTATAGGAAAGAAGATTAGCACGAACACATGGCAAATAATATCTAAGGGGCAAGTAAGTATGATTTATGCTATGGGGATAGATGAGGGCTTAGGACTTTCATCTCATCATCAACAAGCGACAATACATAGAAAGGGATAAGGACCAAGGGATGTTATTAATAGTACATAAACATAATGGAGTAGAGCTCATCACACATATAACCATATCCATGTCCAACAACACCTCTAACCTAGAGTGGAACAAGGGCCAAGACATCTCCCAGCTCACTCTCAAAAGATAGTATCCAAAAATAGGTGCATCTAAATAAGGATGAAAGTAAGTGGATGTTGTCACCGAAAAGGAGAACTTACCCATAGAAATCTTCACACAAACTTCCTAACCGCATGGAGGATGAGGATGAGTAGGAGCTCTAGGTTCCTACATTGTTAGATCATGTAGGCAAAATGTATGTGTTAGTACTTGGAATGTACTAAGTATGCAGGGTGTAATGCATCAAAGAACGTAAGCCATAATTAAAAAATATGCATAATCATAATCAGCAAATATAAGCTCAATACGTCATGAATGCTCAATGCCTTAGTCAAAATATACATGAGAAATCACCAAGTCACGTAACATATAGTATATACATGGGAAGGGACCATAACTGATATGTAATACCAAGCGACATACTACTTGGAATCCTGATGTTCACTCCACACCAGAGTAGGAGTGGTCTACTTTGCCCAGGTAGACCAAATACTATCCTTACAACAAAGCCATTTTCAAAAAGTGTGACCACCTTACAAAATATCCTTTTCGGTGGGTTTCACATCATATCCTTATATTACGACATTGCTTTTTGTGTAGGTTCAAGCCTATATAGGGAACCAATATCATAACAATGGGGGCACATAGTTTAGGGACAATGGGAGACTACTAAGGACCTGTAGGTGCTAGGTCACAATCCCACAGAATACTTGAATCATAATTATAGTCATATTATTCATAGTCTCAAAACGTCATAATTTTATTCTTAGAGTAGCATAGTAAAATATAGCTTATAGCATCAAGTTAGGGCATTGCATCAATCTTGTTATACATATCATGGTCATAAGTTCATAGCATACTTGTTGGCCCTCTTAATAGTCTCAACATGCATGACATACATATCTTGCCATAAGGCATTCATTACATAAGAAACTTGACATGAATCTTTAATCAAATCATTATATACATACATTTAAAACCATTAAATTCAAGAGTAAATGACATGATAAGAGTAAAATAAAATCACATGAGCATATTTAAGTTAACCCATCCAAGCATAATAAACTTGGTTAGGGGATCATCAAACCCTCACTTAAATATTATATTTCACATGGCATTTCATTACATAATAGTTTACAAGGATAAAATATCATCAGGTACTTCATAATACCATCATATAAAGAGTTGATAAAACTTCCATAGATTTCATGACTAGAAAATAGGTGAAGAAGAGGATTTGGTTGAGCTTTGTAAGGAGAGGTCTTGACAAATCAAAACCCATATTCCTTGGTGTAATTTGGTGAAAGAAAATGTGATTTGGAAGTGGAGGAAATGAAACCCTAGCTTGCACCTTATACTTGAACACCTTGAGGGACATGGAGTATTTTGGAGGAGTTGGACTAATAGTACTTTTAGAATGAAGTGGAATGGAATGGTTTAGGATTGTATAGGGCGGAAAAGGGGTCATTTTGGGGCTTAAATGATGTCACTTAGAATTAGGAAATTAGGAAACATCGAAATTACCCTCTATAAAAAGTTGTCAAATAGGACAACGAGACCCCAATTATGGGTCGTGGTCTAATCTACGTATCATAAGAAGGGGCCCTCATCTGGTAATATTTTGAACCCTAAGATTTTCTCTGAATCTCAAACCACGATAATACCTACGGCCTGTCAGCTATTGTATGAGTCATTTGGTATCGCATACTCCCAACTTCTAAAACTAATATTTTCACCAAGTTTGGCCATCATTCCACAAGCACAAGTTACAGCTGGTGGAACCACCTACGACCTGTAGTCCCTTTCGTGATCCCATTTACACTTATAAAAATTTAGAATTCCATTTGTTTTTCACTTTTACACCTTTCTACATGTGGGGCCTTACATCTTGGTAATCGATATCTACGCAGAAGGAGTAGATTAGATACTTTCAAATCATGTGGTATGAAGAAACACATGAATAGAAAGAAGATTTGGAAGCTTTTCCTATCAAGTGCCCTGTAGCCTCCAGAAGATATGTGTGGATGTGTACATACTAATCTGTGATACTTTATTAGACACCCTGCTCTTGACCCATTATCCTAAAGAACCTAGACCTTTAATACCAACTTATCAGGACCCAAAATTGGATTGTGACTAAAGAGAATAAAGTAAAGTAGAAACCATCACAACATAACATAAAAAATTCAAAAACCTGGATTCATGATTACAAGAGCATCTAAAATAGTATGAAAGAGTAATTACAACTGTCTCAAATGAAATACAAAGCTGATAGTGTCTGATACAAAGCCTAAAATTGAAAGAAACAATAAAATAAATCTTGAATATCCATGGCGACTCAAAGTCTAAGACTCACCGCTAAGATCTGGATTGATGTGGATAAACTCTGACAAAGTGAATCAACTACCCTGTATGAGTTCCTATGCTCAATATGCAGGGAGGAAATGAAATTAGGATGAGTGCACAAAAATGTACCAAGCAGGATCAACCAACTAGTTAAAAGAAATCTAATTAGTATGTAATAATAAAGAATCCTATCACTTGCATCCAAAAAGGTTAGTGCACAAATAATAATTATACATAAGGGTAAGACAAGATTTTCAACATATCCAATGGTACAACACAATGAGAGATGTGAATAAAATGTATGGAACTCATCAAGCCCTAAACCAAGTGTCTCATAGCCTTGCCACCTACCTATGGTTAAGAAATATAACAATGTCTCAGCCTTGCCATCTGCCCACGGTGAAGGAGGAATATTAATGTCTTAACCTTGCCACCTGCCTGTGGTCGAGAAGTATGAAAAACGTACATCTCACCCTTGCCTCCTGCCTGGGATAAGGGGTATCACAATATCTCAACCTTGCCACCTTCTCGGGTCAAGGGATGATACAATGCAATATGGAATAGATGTATGTCACTGATACCAATCAAGATATATATGAATATAATAATATCATGATAAGAGTATTGATACATAACCCTAATATAATCATTGAAAGTACTAGCAAGTATCACAATTAGTTCCCAAACTATCATCAAGTCTTAGATAATCATAATTATATGAAAGGTCAACTGTACCAACAATACCAGACCTCACTCGTCTAAAACTATACAGTATGCCAATATTACCATACCTTACTTGTCCCTAAACATACACATGATCCTCAAATGTATCTCATAAGCCATCAAATCATCACAAATTGCCCAAATAGTATCACAAGTCTCATATTATCACTTTAATATTCCAAATTATATCATTTCACAAGATTTCATCTTAATTTATCAATAGGATCATAATTTACTCAATTATTTATATAACCAGAATCACATTTCCATGACAATTCTAACATATCAACCTATTTACTCGCGAATCAATTTAGATCTCACATTTATCATGAGACCAAGTCCAATAGCTCATATACAATCTCATAAACATTACCTGAACCTACCTCAATGCCAAAATCGCACTCGAACAAGCTTCTGATTATAAAAAGTTGTCAAATAGGACAACGAGACCCCAATTATGGGTCGTGGTCTAATCTACGTATCATAAGAAGGGGCCCTCATCTGGTAATATTTATCGAAATTAGATACTATGTGTCAACATGTACATTTTGATTCTTATATATGCACGAATTAGGCTTATGGACAAAATGGTCAAAATTAAAGCTAAAATTTAAAGTTCTTGAATCTAGAAATTGACTTTAAAATGTGGTTCTACAATGAAAAATGGAGTCCATGGGTGAAATCCCACAAAAATCAAGTTCAAATCAAATGAGAAATAATGATTTAAAGCTTGGAAATCAAAGACTAAAAATTCTCATTTTCGGACATTCAAAATCATAGAATTCAAGATAGAATCAAGATATAAATCTTGAAATCAATTTAAATAATGTTAGAAACACTTACCTAGAGGAATCATCCAAACTCACCTTCAAATATTGCCTAAAAGCTAAAAATGTATTAAAATGGAGTAAAAATGGTGGTTCACGGTTTTGATACTATTCAAATATAAACTCTTCTCTGTGAACACAGATAGGTCTCTGCCAGCGCGGAGGTTAATACTAAGTAACTCTCCATGAATGTGGGCAAGGATTTTATGAGTACAAACATCAAGGAGGATGACTCTCTGCAAATGCGGGAAGCAACGCGTGAATCAGAGTACAATAGGTACTTACATTAGAAAACTTTTACCAGAAATGTCCAATCCAATTCCTTACTTGGAATGGACCCTCAAACCTCATCTGAAATCAGAATTACAAAGACCAAATATGTGTCCATACTAGAAACAATGATACAGACTTAACAAAATCATCTAAAATTAATTTCAAGGCCTCTGTCACACCCCAAATCTCATTAAGGCAGACTGGCACCCATTGCCGATAAAGCCCGGGAGAACCAACCTATATCTATACTCTTTCTATATGCAATATAATAAATTCTACCTTTAGTATGCCTTTAAAGAGTAAATAACACTACTAAGCAAAAAGGAAAGTCCCGTCTCAACTAACTGTACCATACAAAAACATAAACTCTAGACATGCAAAACCCCCAAGCAACCTGGAGCTTGGTGACAAAAGCTGGATATCTTGTACTCCTACTTGGGAGATCTACTAGCACCTGTACCTACATCATGAAATGTAGGTCCCCCATAAGGAATGTCAGTACGAGATAATATACCAAATATGTAAGGCAGGAAACACTGTATATGAAATAACAACTCAAATGAATCTTTGTACTGATGTATGATAAGAGACCACCTTTGATTATACTGTGGGATCATGTACTTTACATTGTTTACATCACTTTACCTTTACTATAACATCTGTATAACCTGTGCACAGCATACTGTAAAAGACCCAGCTGATCAGGGGTAACTATATCGGGTTCGTCCCTGGCTAGGTTCTTCCTTAGCCCCCTCGGGCTACCCCCCGTGATAGGGTCATCCCTAGCTAGGTAATTAATCCACATTTTTATGTAGCTATGAAGGTAACTTTGTATGTATGTAGCTTTGAAAGTGACAATGTATGACAACAATGCAATATGGAATAGATGTATGTCACTGATACCAATCAAGATATATATGAATATAATAATATCATGATAAGAGTATTGATACATAACCCTAATATAATCATTGAAAGTACTAGCAAGTATCACAATTAGTTCCCAAACTATCATCAAGTCTTAGATAATCATAATTATATGAAAGGTCAACTGTACCAACAATACCAGACCTCACTCGTCTAAAACTATACAGTATGCCAATATTACCATACCTTACTTGTCCCTAAACATACACATGATCCTCAAATGTATCTCATAAGCCATCAAATCATCACAAATTGCCCAAATAGTATCACAAGTCTCATATTATCACTTTAATATTCCAAATTATATCATTTCACAAGATTTCATCTTAATTTATCAATAGGATCATAATTTACTCAATTCCATTTGCTAATGGACATTAACATCTACACATCATGTACAGCCTAATGTAGCATCCTACCAGCCTTACAACAGTCTACAAAACAGGACACACAACAATTCTATGCAGCATACAAACGGACAGCATAACATTACATCTTTTCGCTACCTTTCGACGTCGGTAATCCCAAACCTATCC
>DF359222.1:67051-77844 GCA_000787875.1 Solanum virginianum | reverse complement strand
GCTCTAATTGCTCAGCATGTAGAGATAGACTTCATTATGATTGTTGTTTGGTGGTGGCCAACACCAAACCCTGCCTACTATCACGATCCTAACTAAGGTAGTGAATAATAGGAAAAGGAAAGTAGATGACAAAATTCGATTGATGTGTTCTTGTCTAATCAATCAAACTTGACCAAGGAGAGGTTGACTGGGACAATAGGTAATGGTTAGTTGGTACGCCATGGTAGCCAACCAAGCGCCATGGTGAAACTCGACCTTCACATTCACAAGAGGGCTGAAAAAAACCTAAGTTACCATCCTGTATGCAAATCTCCAATTGTAGTTATATTACCTAGGGTAATCGAGTCAAAGAACCATGGGGAACACAATTCCCAAGTTATCCCTAAAATTGAGTGTTTTTCTGCATTTTAGCATAGCATTTATTTTATTTTGTTGTTGAATCACAAATCCCCCCCCCCCAGTTAGAGATTTTAGTTTTCAATACTCGAAATGATTGATAATGAACTCTTATAGTCAAACCCTATATTTCCTGTGGATTCGACCATAATCTTTGGTCAGGTTAATTGCTGACAATGACCAGTTTCTTCTTGGAGCATGAATATCATCAGATATCCTTCTTTCATTATATCTAAGTCCTCATTCTGAGATGTCATACCAATCATGTCACTAATACCATCATTATTCTTCATGAAGTAGAGTAAGATGAAAACGGAAAAGCTTCTTCCAATTGAGAGTGATAGGCACAAATCAACCTTAGGGAGGGGAAAACATATAAAATAAAAAGAGAGAAAAAAAGTTCAAGTTAGTGACATAATGTAGAACATAATGATAAACATATTAATTTTTGAAAATGAACGCCCTAAATTTAAGGAGCCTCGTTGAGTCAGAGGTAGGCCTAAGACGACACATAAGTAATTCACGATAACTAATTCATACCTTCAATTTGTTAATTGGAGTTTAGAGTTAGAGGAATAAAATAATACAATAAATAATAAATGAACTAATTTCATTAATAATGATTCATACAATTTTGAATAATAAACAACATTTATGAAAGCTAATGGATAATGGGGTGACAAGTGGGAATAATCCTAAACTTCAAGCCCTTCTCCAGCATGAATTCAGCATCATAAATATGCAAAAAAGAAAGGTAAACTTTTCTAAACTCCATTTTAAAACTATCTAAGGCTTGAGTTTGTTATCGTGATTCACAGTGACACATGATATGCAACATTTTGTTTATTGGGTGATTGGACCCTTTAGACTTAAATGGAAGGCTACTATGGTGTACATTGACCCTAAGGGTCAAACTACCTAAGGCTTAAGCAAGCTATATCCTAGGTTTCTAAAGAGTGGGTTGGGCACGGCTGGGTGTTCCTATGTGTGAAGCACGTGGTCCAATGATAGTAAGACTATCCACCATTCACCATGCAAGCGTTTACTATCTAAAATTTGCGTTTGAAAAAGAGGCGGTAGAAGTGCAAAGGCACGACAACACCTTTAAAAAAAAGAGGGTCCCAATTGGGGGAAAGTATGAATGGAATGCCAGTTATATGAAAATAGTAACATTTTAGCAATTAAGACAATTTAACATAATTTAAAGCATTAAATAAATAAAGTGAGGAGAGTCAGATTAGCGGGGGGTGTTAGAGGGATAAGGGAAGGGGAGTTAGAGGGGATTAGTGAAAGGAAAAAGGAAAAAAGTTAGTAAGTAATAATAGCAATAATAAATAAGGAAAGTAAATCAATTTAAGGAAAGCAAACAAAAAGGAGAAACGGAAGGGATTGACAAAAATAAAACACACATAAAAGCAAGACACGTAATGGTTAGAACCTAAAATCCCTAGCAGAGTCACTATTCTGTCACACCTTTTTTTTCTCGCGAAAATATGGAAATCTGGATGATGTTGTGGCAACGGCTCTTTTGGGATTTTAAATTGAAAAAGATAAAGAAGAGTCGCAACCTAATGAGCTAAGGTGCATTAGGGCACCATTCTAGCCTAAAACTAACTCTAAAGGTCTGAGTCACCAGAGAACGGGTAAGGGTTCAAGTTACCTCAAAAGGAAGGTGTTAGGCACCCTTCAATGTACACAAATATGGGTCCCGACCGTATCTCGCATTTATGTGGGGTTGCAAATAAGGGTCTCTTATTTTCAGAAATATTATCCTAATTAATTTGAAGTGATAAATTAAACAAATAGAAGAGAATGCAAACAAATAAATAATGACAGAAAAATAAATCTAACTACCCCAAGTAATTTAAAATGAAAGCAAACAAAAGAAGGAAAAATTAAACTAAATGATATTTAATTCCACTCAAATCAGTTTACTCGGCTTGCACTACGGAAGATATAATTGTCATTTTTACCTCGCATGGCTTATTTAAGCCTAAGGACAAACCCATGGTTTGTCCTATTAAAGCTCGAGTTTAGAGTCATCATTTCCGAGGGTCCTATATACCCCTATCCCCCTCCTAGATTGATTTATTATTAATCCTAAGAGCGCACTAAAAAAAAATACTATTTTTCCTTAGGGTGCCTATCGTCCCTCCAATAGTCCAAGAGGCATTGAACGTCTAATTTAGATGGGTTCTATACTCAAAGAGAATGTAGGGCTCCTATTAGACTCAGCGTCATTGCAAAACATCTGGGAAGAGCAATTAGCAAGCAAAGTCTCATATCAGCCTCTCAACATATTTAAAACACAAGTAATGGTGCAAGGATTTATTAAGTGTGTGCAATAAAAATATTTAAAAACTTAGAAAAAGATTGTTAGTTACTTCTTGAAAATAATAATGATAATAAGTGAAGCATGATTTAAATATCTGATAATATTTTAAAATATTTGTTAAAACATATTAAAGATATTTAAACTAAGTGACATGTTAAGAGTATTCAAAATCATATGAACAATATATTTAAAAGTTTAACGTGACATACTAGAATATGGACACGATCTAAATAATACTCCTTTTGAAAATTTTATTTTATTATTATTTTCATCATTTTGTTAAAGCTCATGGATGCAATACGCTAAGGATCTTTAAAAACATGAACATGATTTAAATGATACAGTATGTCAAAAATCATTAAAGCTTACAATACGTTCAAAATTATCAATTCATGATTACTTAAAAATGCTCAAAACCTGATAAAATGTGTTTAAATATTTACACTCTTTTTTAGACATAATTTTCATAAATAAGTTACAAATACTTATTAAGGGTAAACACAAAACACACTTATTAAACAACATCTAGGACTTGACAAATTCACTAAAGTTTAGAAATTAATAAAAATATTTGGTTCAAAATGATCTTAAAACAAGGGTTTTATAGATAGAAACCATATTAAAATTTAAACTACTATGTTCATATAATAACAAGTAAATATCCATAAAATTTTTGAAAAAATGATTTAATAACTATGAACCAATTAATCTCAAATAAGCATATTTCTACCACACATATCATATAAGAAAGAAAAGTAAAAAATAAATTACAAAAAATAAGTAGCACGTAATTCCTCACCCCTAAATCAATAGCAACCCCAAATTTTATAAGAGAGTGCTTACAATTATTACAAGTCAAAAATAAATACTGAAAAATAAGAGTATATAAAACATTGAATAGTAAAGAACGCAATCCGAATATCATCCCGGTGAACTCTTCAATATTTTGAATTGATTTAAAAAATCTTGCTAAAAAAACAAGCATGGTTAAATAGATAAAACAATTTTAAATAAAATTTCACCTCAACTTGGAGCAAACAAAACAAACAAAATAGAGGAACTTTGAACTTTGGAAATGAGAGGAAACGTTATGGAGTAACAAGTGTATGTATTGAATAAAAAAAATGTTTATAGAATTATGTTTCTCAGGAATGTGTTGGGAGAAGAAATGTAAAATATTTCGAGTCTATATTCTATGAAAAGATGCCCTTTTTATATAATGAATATGGAACAACAAAATGAAAGAAAAGAATCAATCAAACAGAGAATATCTATCATATTTGGTCAAGAAAATCAATCAAGGTTAGGGATTGAATCAATTATGTGGATTTTACCCACAATAGGACAAGTAAGAATCTACACATATTCAAATAAAGTAATAAAAATCAATCAATAGATTAAACTTACCATAACTAATGGAGATGATAGTGAGAGAATACAGATTCTGTCCAATTTTACAGTAATAAATTAATTAAAAAGATAATCAAGTAAAAAACTCTAATTTAAAACGAAACTTAAGTATTCTGGTACAAAAATTATGTCAATAAAAATTTACATAAACAACATAGCATGGGCCAATCAGTGAGGATGCATATAATAGGAATATTCCGAGTTTATCAAATAATAGGGGTTCTTAGAGAGGGACAACTATCAAAGATAAAATCAAACAACAAATTATATGCAGTCACAGACCTATTCACGATAAATTTTCATAATAAGAGTAAAAGATATGAATACGGAATTAAGGGACGACAAATCTCAAAACTGATTACCCAACAGATCAAATTAAGCCTCAATTGAATTGAACATGATTTGTGTTGGTTGGCAACATCAAAATAGCCAAAATAACAAAAGCAGATGAGCACACATAGGCAAATTGATATTTAATTTAAATAAAATGAAGCCAAATATCTTTGAGTCAAATTATATGGTATCATCACAAGACTAAGAATATACATGCAAGAAGAGTATTAATAAAAAAGCAATGACCCAAGTGGGTGAGAAGTACTCTAAATCAAGATGAACAAACACATAATCACACAACTAAAATTTAGAGAATAAGGAAAATGAAACCAAACCAAATTTGTAATGTTTTAAAACTTGACGAATCTTCATTCTTGATTGGTTTGCTAGCCAGAATAACTTCACTAGTTGCAGGGTGATTTTCTGGCGGCTTTTGATGGAAAAGGGGGGAAGGAGAGATGCAGAGAGTGGTGTTGTCTGGTGGAGTTCTTGCGGTGGTGGGGGCTATTGGTATGGAAAGTGGCGTGAGGGAGATGGGAGAAAAAGGGATGAATTTTGGGAATTGGGGTTGTATGGTGTTAAAATGGCAAAGAATGAGATTTAATCCCAGACATTGGATTAAAATTAATCAATGGACAAGATTAATTCTTAATAAGAAGTTGGGTATTTAAAATTAAGTCACAAATTGATTTAATTTAGGTTAAAAGAAATTGCAAATGATTTGGGTGGATTTGAAACAAATTGGATTAGAAAGACCACGAATTGAACGAATTGGGGTTAAATTGAATAGATTGTTATCGCATTTACATAAATATACAATATTTTAAAATAATAATTTTATCTAAAAAACGTAATATATGCTAAAATTTTTATGAGAAAAAAATATTTAAAATGATATATAATGTATTTAAACTACGATTTTGATATATATTAAATATTACTACTACTATTACAACTAAAATAATAAATATTATAAATAATAATAATTAATAATAATAATAATAAAGGTAATTTTAAAATTGATAAAATACCTAACAATTTTTTTTTGAAAACTCAAGAATGTTATATATATATATGTATGTATGTATGTATGTATGTATATATGTATGTATTGAGGTGTCAGGGTTGAGTATCACAGCCAGACACAGTATGACTATTTCGGTGTTCGAGTTGTTGATGATTATTCTTGGGTTCAAGTCCTAATTAATTGTTTGACTATCTAACCCTAGCTAACTGCCTTGATCGGAGGCTAAGTTGAGAGGACTAGGGCTTTGAATCCTCATTTGCTAATTAGGGGTTTGAGTCCCTATCTGATTCTATAGGGGTTTAAGCCCCCATGAGATACTGATTGATGGACCCAAGCACCTATAAACAACTTGAGTGTGCATGGGTGTACCATCTGAGCTTATGGGGGCCCAAGAGGCGTACGACCATAGACACTAGAACCTTATATCCACGTACAACTTGACCCCTTGTTCATGTGATGTTGAGACTTAGGTTCCATGGTGATTTTGTCTAGTTTTGTGGTGATTCTAACAGTGAGATTATGTGTGGGTGTACCTCCTAGGTTTATAGGGACTCAGTTAGCATACAAACATAAATATTAGGGCTTACACCTATGTACAACACTATGTCCCAGTTCGATGACAATTATGGTATGGGGCTACTTGATTTCCGTCAATTGGTATCATAACACACCATTTGGGTTAGTTCAGTTGGGATGTAGTGATTCTCCAGACATTCTTACACCTTGATCTGAGTTTTGATTTACTAGATTTGCTACATTTCTCTATATTTTAGCCTTCTATATTTATAATATTTTATTCAGTCGGCCAATAATGCATACTAGGTTCCTGTTACCGATACTCACCCCTATATTTTAGCATCTTCTCATGTGTAGGTCTAGGTATTGGCCACGATTGCAGAGTTGGGAGCTTGTGAGAATTTCAGGAGACATTGATGAGCATCAACAACTCTAGACACTCAGCCATCTCCTTCCCTTTTTGTAGCCATCTTTTGTATCTAGATGTTGGCCTTGTGCAGTGTAGTAGCTTGTATATGTAGAACCACTCTTGGTTATGTACCTTATTATTATTATTATTGTGTGTGTATGTGTGTGTGTATATATATATGAGCACGTGCGTGTGTATATCATAGCTCTATATAGTTGACTTCCAAGTTCTAGGTAAAGTTTGTTGGTTTATTCAGGCATATCTAGTATACTATGACTAGTGGTTCGGGATAGGTCCCCTGGGGCAGAGAATTGGCTTGCCTATAAGTGAGATCTCATAGGCGCCATCATGACCAGGACTAGGTCATGACAAGGTGGTATCAGAGCTTAAGGTTTATTAGTCTGTACAGAGGTACCATCTAGTAGAGTCCTATGGATGGGTGCAGAGACATCTGTGACTTATCTCCAGAAGGCTACGAGATATTTAGAAAACTTCCTATATTATTGATTCTAGTTGTGTGATATTATCAATAGTCTATTAATCTCCTAAAATTTGATTTGATTCGTCCTTTCGTGCGTATGATGTGCTGTCAAAATACAATATTTTTTATGCTTAAAACTAGAAATTTTGTGTGTTCATAAAGCGATGTTAGTAGATTTGATATGTTTTTATGTTTGTTTTGCAGGAATAAAGGGTTGACATGATTTTTGGGCAAAGTGTGCAAAAGTTGCAGAAAGTGTTCATATACAAGACCGTTTACTGGCTGTGGAAAATTCCACATGTCGTAAAATTAGTTTCATACAAAAATCCAGTGAAGGGTGATTCTCTGAAGTTGAGTCTATGAATATGCGTACGAGCCGTAGAAGTTTCTATGAGCTGTAGACTTGGTATCGTGCCCTAAGGATTAGAAAGTACGGAGTTGCTGAAAAGTCATCAGATGAAACCCTTTATGAGCCATAGAACTTTATATGGCCAGTAGATAGGTCTCCTAGAAACTGTCCCCAGAATTGACGAAAGAATCCACGAAGCCACGACTATGGGTCGTAAAAGATTGTACGGCCTGTAGAGCCTGCCAACCCAGTTCTCCTGATTAGTTTTGGTTTGTATTTTGAATACTATAAATTGTTATTTTAGGTTATTTTTAATATAGAACAGTAGGGAACAATTTAACACTTGAGGGAAAAGTTGTGAAACATTATTTTGTGTCTTTAATTCAGTCATGTGATTCTTGGTGAGGAGCTTATATTTATTGTTCTTAGTTCTATTGTGTAAGTACTCAATTATGTTATTCAAAATCATGATTCTTATATCTACACTGATAATAAGTAGCTAAATCCTCAACTATTGTTGTGGGGACCATAAAGAACTAACGAGGTAAAACTGGATAATTTATAATTCTTGGAAAGTGGGCGTGCATGTATTATTTAATTCTCTTCGGTTTGAATGCTTTTTAACGATGACCAATGTTAGAATTCGCCTAATGTTACTGATTGGATCAAGGCAGTAATGAATAGGAAAAGAGATTAATTAACAGGATTCACTTGATGTTTCTTGTCTAATCAACTAAACTGGATTAATGGAAGGTTGTACTGGGACTTTAGGTAAGGGTTAGTAATGTCGCACTGCAAGGATGGATTAAATCATGTAGTGAAATTAACCTCTCGCCTAGATCAAAGGGTTTGGTAAACTTAACTTACCATTCTGCATGCTATATACTAGAAAAGAATTCAATTATCAAGTAATACCGAGTAAGGGAATGATGGGGAACACAATACCATTAGTTACTCTTCATACTGATTTCACACTTGTTTTAGTGTAGGATTACTTTTCATAGTTTTTACAACCCTCCCTTCGAGGAGATAATAGGTTAATCCACCCCAAATTACTTTAAATTCTTCTAAGTTTACCTTATTCCCTATGGAATCAATGATGTCACCCAGGCTACACCTCCTTTCTAAGGCTAAAGTGGTCGTTGTCAAGATATAGAACTTAATCAAGGTTAGGGTTTAACCCAAGGGAATATGGTAGACTTAGAAGAATTCAATTACAATTTGGGGTTATGAACCAACTTATCTACCAAAGGAGGGGGGAGGTTTGATGATATCTACTAAAAACATAATCCTAACATAAAAAAGTGTTAAACCAGTATGGAGAGGAACTAGGGTTTTGTGCTCCCCATGATTCCCTAACTCAGTATTACCAGATAACCAAAACTTTTTTCTAGTGTGTAGCAGGCAAAATGGTAAGTTAAGTTCACCAAATCCTTTCGCTTAGGCGAGAGGCGAATTTCACTATGTGATTTGGTCCGTCTTTGCATTATGACATTACTAACCTTTACCTATTGTCCTAGTACAACCTCCCCTTGGCCCAGTATGGTTGATTAGACGAGAAACATCGATCGAATCCTATTATCTATCTCTTTTCCTATTCAGTACTACCTTGGTCCAATCAGTAAAACAAAGCGGGTTCTAATTTTTGCCAGCACTAGAAAATATTCAAGACAAAGAGAATTAACTAATACATGCATGCATTCTTTTCAAGATTTATGAATTATCCGATTTTACCTTGTTAGTTTTTCATGGTTCCCACAACCCTAGTTGTGGATTTAGCTACTCATGATTTGTGTAAATGCAAGATTCATGAATTTGAATAATATAATAGAGCACTAACATAATAGATTTAAGCATAAGAAAATCTAAATTTTCAATGAAAATAACAAGATTGCAATTAGAAGATGAAATGAAAATTTACAAGTGTTTCTTAAACTCTTCAATGTTTTTCTGCTCTCTCTCGCTGATTTTCATAAGAAAAATAACCTAAAAACCTATTTATAATGTTTAAAATTCAAATCCAAAACAAAATAGGATAATTGGGTCAATAGGCTCCACGAGGTGCTCTACGGGCTGTATAGTGATTTACGGCTCATAGTCAGGCTTTCATAAACTATTGCTTCAATTCTAGATTTGGCTTCTACGACTACCCTCTACGGCCTGTAGGGGGTTTCGTCTGATGGAATTTAAGAAAGTCCTCAATCTCTAGTCCTCAGGGTATGGGACTAGGTCTATGTCTCATAATGTCTTCTACAGCTCATCGGTATATTCGTAGAACCAACTTCAAAAATACACCCTTCACTTGAATTGCACACGAAACCTCCTTCACAACCCGTAGAATACTTTACAGCTCATAAAAGGTCTCGTGGATCCTTAAATTCAGCAACTTCAACATATTTTGCCCAAATATTATGCCAACCATAGAATTTTGCAAAACAAACACAAAAACACATCAAATCTACTAATATTGCATTGATAACACACCAAATTCCAAGTTTTAGGCATCAAAAGTGCTCTATTTTGACAGCAAATCAACACCCTCAACTTAAAATTGTTGCTTATCATCAAGCAATAGACTCAATCTATAGAAGTAGAACAGTAACACAGAGACCTCAATCTAGTGGCATACATCTCATCAACCTTAAGTACATATACCCATACCACTTTTCAAAACACAATAAGATAGCTATCCTACAAACCAACACAGATCAATACATGTGAAAATTACAACTATAACAAGCAAGGTAACTATTAACAAGCCACTATCACAGAAGAATTCTAATGTTAACAATGCAATACAAGTGTCCTCATAAAAAGAAGTCCCATATCTCACTCACAATAATGTTTTCATTTCACGACCTGGACTTAGGGCATAGCCGTGACTGACGAATGGGGAACCCGAAGAAACCCCAAACAAGCCTCTTTGCATATTATTACATATCCTTGGTCACGTAAGAAATTAAAATGACAGTAGGAGAAGATATATAAAAGGGGAAAAGGGGCTAAGGGACATGTTTGATACCATAACAACAATAAGCAATAGAGACAAGACTCATAGCATGATTACACCACATATCCAACAACACCTCTACTACATAGATAAGAGTGAGGGCCAAGACAAGCAACCGGGCTCACCCTCATAGTCATAAGTATACAATAAAGTAAAAAGAGTCTTAATGCACAGTATAAGAGAAAAGTCATTGTCGAGCGGGGTCCAAGATAAAGAAATCGAGCTCACCCTCATGGTCATAAGTATACAATAAATGAAATAGAGTTTTAGTACATAACATAAGAGAATAGTCGTTATCCCTGTAATGGAGAACTCACCAAAGGCTAACTTGAACAATCTGTCTAGCCACGAGAAGAATAAATAGGATCTCCAGTTCCTACTTGGTAATATCATGTAGGCATAGAGTATGCATTAGTACGTTTAAATGTACTAAGTATGTGATATGCAATGCAACAAGAGATAGGCATCATAATCAAAACGCATAATAATAATAAGCAATGAATAGCATGATAACAATATGACATATT
>DF359222.1:42070-67016 GCA_000787875.1 Solanum virginianum | reverse complement strand
GATGCAATGCAACAAAAGATAGGCATCATAATCAAAATGCATAATAATAATAATAATAATAATAAGCAATGAATAACATAACAACAATATGACATGTATGAATGATGTGTGAAGTAAAACATGCTTACAATTCATTCAACTCATATAGATCATAATAGATAAGTATGGGAAGAGACCTCAACCGACATAATATAAGACCAAGTGAGCCACAACTCAGAATTCCGATATCAACCCTACACTGGAAGAAAGGAGAAAGTTACTTGCCAAGGTAAACCTCCTAATGGCTAAGTGGATCCACTAAGCCTTATGTGAACTAGGTACGGGGGAAGTTACTTTCCAATGTAAACCTCCTAATGCCTAAGTGGATCCACTAAGCCTTATGTGAACTAGGTACTTGCCTCTAGTTCTTGGACTCAGGTACTTGCCTCAATCCCGGACTCGGGTACTCACCTCAAGCCCTCATATTTAGGGTACCCGCCTCTTACAAATTGAGGGACTTGCCTCAAATCCCTTTACCTATAGTGGCACATAGTTTTAGGACTTGGGGACTCGCCTCTAGTTGACTCAGTGCTAAGTCTAATCCCACGAAATATATATAAGATAATCGTACTTCAATAACTTGCAATAAACATAAAGACATGGCACGAGTAGCTCTTAACATCATTGACCTCATGTGGTGACCTTAAATTCAATCATAAGAATAGATCATCATCAACATTGTCCTTTCATTTTCATCAAACATCAAAGGCTCAGTAGAGGTATAATCTAGAAAAGGGGCTTAATCCGGCCCTACAACATCATCAATATTTTCATGACTTAAACACATCTTAAAATCATCATAAAGTCTTTCAACTCATAAGACATGCATTGGACCTCCAATTACTCAAGAAGTCATAATTGGACATTTTATCAAATAATTGGTGAGTGTGTAGTGCTAGTGTAAAACAATGCAATTCAAGTGAAAACATGCAAGTAGATCTCATGTAAAGCCATTAATCAACACTTTGTAACACCTTCAAGTAACATACATCAAGACCCTTCATCAAATCCAACATTAGATCTAAGATTTAGAGCTCAAAACATGCTAAATAACCATATTTTCATGAACTCAAATCACTGTGCAGTAAATTTCTTAATATACAAAATCCACATATAAAATCAACTTTAAATCATGCAATTCAAGTAAAAAAGAGGATTGAGCACCATGGGTAAAAGGACCCAATGGTTGAAACCCACATACCTTGACCTTGAAGAATTTCTTGAAGAAGACTTTAATGGATACTTGAAGCTTGAAGGAATTCCTTAGATCCGGATGATGATTTTGGAACTTGAATTAGGGAGTAAATATTTGGTTAAGTGTTTTAGTGAGTATTGGAGAACGTTTAGGATGATATGAGGGTGAAATAAGGCTAAATATAGGTATTTTTAAGTGTGGGAACCCTTAGGCCAAAGTCTTAAAAGTCTTGGACTGAAAAATATTAAACAGGCACCAAAAATAACAGAGGCATCGCAGAAGTGGAGCAGTTTTTCCTCTGGAAATTGCATTTCTACATCAATGAGTTCTACGGAAATGGGCATAACTCCTTCATCCGAACTTGAAATGAGGTGAAACCAAGTTCTTTGGAAAGCTAATTCAAAAAGCGTTAAGTTGAAAGGTTGTGGGTTACCCAAATATTTGTATGCTAAGAGATACACTCCTTTAAAGTTGAGCCTCCGAAATTGCATTTTTGTGATTTTTAAATTTCGATACGGTTGCTCTAAAATTTGGGTCAGACCCGTCTCCCACTCAATTTGACCCCCTGAACAAGAATATGAATTTAGATTTATGAAATAATGAATAGATTTTTAGATATATAGAAATTACGATTCCAAGCACTTGCAAGACATATTTTCGGGCACTTTTTGGGGTCGTTTCAATATGTCCCCCTTGGGAACATTCATCCCGAAATGTAAAGACATGTACACGACAAGAGTGATCATAAACAAATCAGCGCCAACAAAGATGGAACATTACATTTAAAACACTATTTTCAAAATTTCAACATAAGAGTAAAATCATCATAAATTTGCCAACTTAAACATGAATGCATATGAATGACATAGGGGCTGATGTCTCCGGAATGGAGAGTAAAATCATCATAAATTTGCCAACTTAAACATGAATGCATATGAATGACATAGGGGCTGAAACATGAGAGTTGGAATCATAAAAAGGACTTGACATGTTATCATAAACTTGAATAGAATGAAACAGATACGGATATTACTCCTCCATGCCCGCTTCGGCTTCCTGAGAGACACATACGAATAGACGACTCTTCCAAAGGGCCTTGAAGAACACTAGATCATTATCAATTAACTTCTCCACTGTTCCGTCCAACACCTCCATCGAGACCTTCTCCTAGGCCAACTTACCCTCCATAATACCCACTACCTTGAAGTGTTCTATAACACTAGAGTCATCAACACATCCCCTCAACATAGAAGCATGAAGAACCAGACTAACCAAACCCCTCTCTATTGGCAATCCCCAAAATTATGCAACCTTACCAACTTCCCTCTTCACCCTATAAAGACTCACAACCATAACTCAATTGCCAACCTTAAACACACCTAACCCACTTAGTACCATAAACCACCATCTCCCCCTTGGGAGACAACCTCCACTCTATCATCTTCTCACCTAAATCTCTAACTCTAATAAGGTGAAATCAAAGCCTTGCCTAATCTAGACCTCCTTAACCATAGAAGATTCAAAATAACCAAGAACACTATACTACCATTCTTAACTTCCCTCAACCTAACTCTAATATAACCACCCAATGGACCCCTCTAGTCTCCTCTTTGCCACCCTCATGAACACATGCTAGGCCATCTAGGGCACCGACCACAATATTAGCCCTACCGGGAAAAATAATGCACACTCATATCATAATCTTTGAAGAATTCTAACCACATTCTTGCTATTTACAATGCACACTCATCATATTTAGAAAACAACCTGTCATCCTCCGAGACTTGCAACACTATCCCCAAATGATTCACAAGCCCTAAACAAATCAATACTTCATTGCTAGAGATCACCACAAACATGCCAAGGTAGGGTTTTAAAACCCTATTTAAGAAACCCATAATCACTACCTGTGCATAAGTCAACCAAACAACTCCATCAATACTAATAATGCTCACTCCTAATCCATAAAGACACCAAGAGATATCACCTACCTTCATCCTCACTTGGGGATAAACCCGAACAAAAGATAAATCTTAGAGAAGCGACTAACCCATTATAGTCGACCAAATAGATCGTTTATCCTTAACCATCGTATTACAACCTTACGGGATCTATACTCATTAGAAGCATGCTATGCAAGTAGCCCAAACTCCCCTAAGACCTCCAACACATCAAGCTAAGTTCAACCAAGATCATAAGACAAGACTTCTATGCAATAAGAACATGGGCCAACCCTTAGAGACCAGTTGAACCTTAAGACAAGAATTGACCTACCCCTTCTGCTACCACTTGATAACCTCCCACTCAAAGATGGGTTCATTAAGGAGTCGGATACTAACTCTACAGGTCCTACCATCAATGGAGACACAACATGCATGCAACTAATACATCCCAAATATAACATCAAAATCCATCACATCAAATACCAATGAGCCAAAGGTAAGACCTAATGCAATACGAACCCGGATCAATACCTATGAACCTCCTAACAACTGTATACTCAATAAAAGGGTAGACAAAGGGTCCACACAACAACTTAGGAATAGAAGAAGCCCCACTAGCAACCAAAAGAATAGAGAACAAATAGTGAAACTCTGATCCATCAAAAATTAAACCTTTATCTTACCTTCCTTGGCCTTCCTCTTTGAAGCGACATGATCAACTAGAAGAGCAAAGACAATTCATTAGAGGGGAAAACTCTATCTCATTTCTAAAGCACGTCATAGACCATAAAGAAGGGAAACATTTCCTAAAATGTAACTTCTAAAGTAAGACATAGAAAATGAAGAAGGGAAACATTTCCTAAAACATTTCATAGCCTCCTACTCATAGTTATGGTGCACAACACAACCATGAATAAGACTCTAAATGACGCAGTGTGTTGGACTCCGAGGATCTAACAACCTAGTGCTCTGATAGCATCTTTTTCATGACCCGAACCTAGGGCCTAACCGTGACCGGTGAATGGGGAACCCGAATGAACCCCAAACAAGCCTCTTTGCATATCATTACACATTCTTGGTCACGGATGCAATTAAAATGACAGTAGGAGAAGATATATTTAGGGGGAAAAAGGGGATAAGGGATATCTTTGATACCATAACAATAATAAGCATGAGATCCAAGGTTCATAGCCTGATTACACCACACATCCAACAACACCTCTACTATATAGATAAGAGCGAGGGCCAAGATAAGCAATCAGGCTCAAACATAGTCATAAGTATACGATTAAGTAAAGAAAATCTTAATACACAGTATAACAGAATAGTCATTGTCTCCGGAATGGAGGACTCACCAAAGACTAACTTGAACAATCCATATAGCCACGAGAAGAATAAATAGGATCTCTGATTCCTACATGGTAACATCATGTAGGCATATAGTATGTGTTAGTATGTTTGAATGTACTAAGTAAATGGGATGCAATGCAATAAAAGATAGGCATCATAATCAAAATGCATAATAATAATAAGCAATGAATAACATAACAACAATATGACATATATAGATGATGCGTGATGTAAAACATGGTTACAATTCATTCAACTCATATAGATCATAATACATAAGTGTGGGAAGAGATCTCAAATGACATAACATAAGACCAAGTGAGCCACAACTCAAAAGTTCAATGTCAACCCTGCTACGAAAGAAAGTAGGAAGTTACTTGCCAAGGTAAACCTCCTAATGCCTAAGTGAATCCACTAAGCCCTATGTGAACTGAGCACTCGCCTCAAGCCAAGACTCGGGTACTCACCTCAAGCCCTCATATTTAGGGTACTCACCTCTTAGATATTTGGGGACTTGCCTCTAATCTATTTACCTATAGTGGCACGTAGTTTTAGGACTTGGGGATTCTCCTCTAGTCCACTCGATGCTAAGTCTAATCCTACTGTATACATATAAGATAACCATACTTCAATAACTTGAAATAAACATAAAGATAAGACACGAGTAGCTCTTAACATCATTGACCTCATGTGGTAGCTTAACTTCAATCATAAGAATGACTCATCATCAACATTGTCTTTTCATTAACATCAAACATTAAAGGCTCACAAGAGGTATAATCTTAGAAAGAGGCTTAATCCGGCCCTACAACATCATCAATATTTTCATGACTTTAACATATCTTAAAATCATCATGAAGTCTTTCAACTCATTCGACATGCATTGGACCTCCAATTCCTCAAGAAATCATAACCAGAAATTTTATCAAACACTTGGCGGGTGTGTACTGCTAGTATAAAACCATGCAATTCAAGAGTGAAAGCATGAAAGTAAATCCCATGAAAATTCATTAATCAACACTTTGTAACACCCTCAAGCAACATACATCAAAACCCTTCATCAAATCCAATATTAGATCCATGATTTAGAGCTCAAATCATGCTAAACAACTATACTTTCATGAACTCAAATTACTGTACAGTAAATTTCTTAATATACAAAACCCACATGTAAAATCAACTTTAAATTATGCAATTTAAGTTAGAAATAGGATTGGTCACCATGGGTGAAAGGACCTAATGGTTGAAACCGGGTGGGAAGAAAGTGATTGCCAACTCTTTGAACGAATACGCTCTTGGGCCACAGGAAGATGCCTTTTTCCCTTGTTTGTTGAATCAGCCAAGTCAGTAGCCTTTCTTTTATGCGGGATTGCCTGTTATATACTTGACCTTGAAGAATTTCTTCAAGAAGACTTTAATGGAGACTTGAAGCTTGAAGGAATTCCTTCAATCCAGATGAGAGTTTTGGGACTTGAATTTGGCAGGAAATATTTGGCTCAGTGTTTTGGTGAGTATTGGGGAAAGTTCTGGATGATATGAGGGTGAAATAAGACTACGTATAGGTATTTTCAAGTGTGGGAATGTTTAGGCCCAAGACTTGAAAGTCTTGGACCCAAAAAAAATAAAATAGGCACAAAAAACAATAGAGGTCCACGACACGGATTTGCCTCTCGAAATTGCATTTTTGCACAAATAAGTTCTATGAAAATGGCATAACTCCTACATCCGAACTCAAAATGAGGTGAAACAAAGTGCATTGGAAAGCTTATTAAAGGAGCTTCAAGTTGGTAGGTCATAGTCAACCAAGTTCTTTGTGTCTAAGAGATATACTCTTTTAAAGTTGACCCTCGTAAATCATGTTTTTGCAATTTTTGTATTTTGATACAGTTGCTCTAAAATTTAGGTTAGACCTATTTCCCACTCAATTTGACCCCTTGAATAAGAATATGAAGTCAGATTTTTGAAATAATGAATGGATTTTTAGATATATGAAAATTACAATTTTGGGCACTTTCGAGGACATTTCGGGCACTTTCGAGGTACATTTTTGGGCACTTTTTAGAGTCGTCTCATTTCATGTATAATCCTAGGAGTATGCAAAATCACTCACTCTCACAAAAGATATTTATGTATCATGCCCAACACTATATGCTTTCCCCTATACTCATGACTAAGACCTATGACTACTTGGACTAGGATGACTTTAGGACTTTATAGGCTTGTAACGTAGGCTCATGGGGCTTTGGTTGGATGATTTGGGAACATAGTGACTAAAGGCCCTGCTTGACACTGTGTTTTTCTACACATTTTTCATACCAACACTATTACTTTCATTCCATTCTCCCTTTCTCTTATTTCGAGCTTGTTTGGGTTTTTTCTTTTCATTTTTCAGCTTTATGCCTTCTTTTTACACTTTATTTTTCTTTATAGTTCATCAATAAGGAATCACTCATTTTTCTTGGACCCAGTACATATTTTTTCTCTTTTCCATGTATCACTAACGTTTCTCTTTATTTTGGGTTTTACCCTTACACCAGCCACCTTTAACTTAGGATTTTGGCCTAAGTTGAGGTACACATTATCTAACCTCAGAACTAGGGCTACTTTTGGCAGCCACCCTCAACTTAGACTTTTTGCCTTAGTCTAGGTGCCCAATTTTCAAAGAAGGACCAGTGCCATTTTTAGGATTTTACATGTAATAAGGCAAGTCTTTTAGATTTTTACAAAGAAAAGGTACATGTTCGCTCAAACATTGGGATCAAGGGATATTTGACACATTTGGTGGGTTATTTAGGCAGAGTGGACTGTTATGAACAATGGCTTAAGATCATTTCCTAATCCAACTAACCTATAGTTTATATCAGAGTATTAGGCGAGTTCTGAATTAGAACACAATACATGAATTAGCAAATTAAGTTCACATTCACATGACACTGATTGCACTATCAACACAGGCTCTAAATGCTTTTTATCTCAATTTTATCCTCACTTACCATAACAAGCACTATTAAACAATTGAGCATGCATGTTTGCTCTCTAAACTAACTAATAAAAAATTTGGTGGGTATCATTTTTCCCAAAAATGCACAAAAACACATATATTCCATAGATATCAATACTATATGTTACAAATACTACCTACACATCCTAAACATACCAGTTCAACAAAAAGTAAATGTCCATAGGGAAAACAACCACAGGCATGAAAACCCCTAAGATTCAAAAATTGGGGTTATTATGGACCAAAACTACTCAGACTTCAATGAGGATCATAACTACCCACACCCCATCGAAAAAGAGGTGCATTGTCCTCAATGTACTCAAAAATATAAAATAAAGTACTTGGGTCAAAAAACATACCTGGACGCTTAAATGCTAGTCTCTACCTTGGGTTGCCTCCCAAGCAGCACCTGATTTATTGTCACGGCATGCCATAGATGACTTGAGTACTCAGACTTCCTTAAGTGTCCATGCTTTTATAATTTTTATTTCCCCCACATTTCCAAGGTACAACTTGACCCTTTGGCTATTCACTTTGAATGTCTCTCTATTTCTCTTCTCTAACTCAATGGCTCCATGATCAAAGACATGTCCTACCCTAAAGGGTCCCAACCATCTGAATTTGAGTTTCCCAAGGAATAACTTTAGCCTAGAATAGTATAGTAGCACTAAGTCCCATGGTGCAAATTGCCGATTCTCTTTGCGACGGTAATGCTACAGCTTCATCTTTTATTTGTACAAGGCTGAGCTCTCATATGCCTTCAAATGAAATACATAAAGCTCATTGAGTTGGTTACCCTAGAGTTTGTCACATCATTCTAGTCTAGATTTAACTTCTTCAACGCCCACATTGCCTTATGTTCAAGCTCTATCAGCAAATGATATGCTTACCCAAAGACACGTTGGTAGGGAGACATACCTATAGGGGTCTTGAATGTTGTATGCTATGCCCATAATGCATCATCAAGCTTCCGCGACCAATCTGTCTGGTTTGCATTCATAGTCTTGGATAGGATCTTTTTAATTTCCCTATTAGACACCTCCATTTGCCCACTTATCTGAGGATGGTAAGTGGTTTCCACCCAATGCTTCACTCTATATTTTTCAAGTAAAGCCTTGAATAATCTGTTGCAGAAGTAAGAACCTCTATCGCTAATGATTGCCTGAGGGGTGCCAAACCTTGAGAAGATATTCCTTGTCAGAAATGTTATAATGCTTTTACCTTATTTGTTGGGTAAAGTAACTGGCTCCACCCATTATGATATGTAATCCATAGTGACCAAAATGTATTTGTTTCCATGTGAACTAAAAAAGGGACCCATAAAGTCTATTCCCCATATATCGAATAACTCGACCACCATAATAGAGTTTAGAGGGAACTCATGTTTAGGGGAAGCACTACCTTTTCTGTGATACTTATCACATGCTTTGGCATAGTCATGAGTATCTTGGTAGATTGTGGCCTAATAGTAACCACAATATAAGATCTTATGTGCTGTTCAAACATCACTATGATACCCATCTACCAGCGACGACTGACATACCTTGAGAATACTCATCAAGACCTCAGGACCATAATGACAAATAATCTTATATGTGCATACACGAAATAGGTATGGATTATCCTAAAAGAATTACCTCACATCAGACATGAACTTGTGGCAGTGGTGGGCATTTAAGTCAGGTAGCATAATTTCACTAACCAAGTAGTTTGCACAGTCTGCAAACCATAGTATTAAATCATGAGAGGCTGCCAACACTCTTTCATCTAGGAATGAGTTGACGACCTCCAATCCATCATCAAACTTTGCAATGGCCCTATCTTCTAACTTGGAAAGGTGATCTACAACCTGATTTTCGGTCCCTTTTCTGTTTATGACATTGAAATTAAATCAACAACCTAATTTTTGGTCCCTTTTCTGTTGATAACATCAAAATCAAACTCTTGAAGGAGAAGTACCCATCTTATCAACCTTGGTTTTGTATCCTTCTTTTCCATTAAGTAGCACGGTGCTTAATGGTCTATGTGCCCCACAACTTTGGTCCTTAATAGATATGATCTGAATTTCTTGAATGCTAAGACCACCGTAGGTAGCTCCTGTTCTGTGACAATGTAGTTCTTTTGGGCCATATTAAGGGCTTTGCTAGTGTAGTATATGTGATGTAATATCTTTCCTTGGCAATGTCCCAAAACTATACTGAGTACAACATCACTCATGTCACACTGATCTCAAAGGGCTTTGACCAGTCTAGAGATACAATGATAGGAACTAAGATCAGTTTCTACTTTAATCCTTCAAAGGATTTTAGGCATACATCATCGAACATGAACTTAGCATCCTTGTCAAGCAATTTGCACAATGGATGTGCAATTTTAGAGAAGTCTTTTATGAAATATGGTAGAACCTGCATGCCCTAGAAAGCTCCTCACACCCTTCAAAGAGATAGGTGGGGGAAGCTTCTCAATCACTTACACTTTAGCTCTATCAATCTTGATACCTTCGATAGAGATCCTATATCCCAACCCAATGCCCTTCTTCACCATGAAGTGACACTTTTCCCAATTCAGCACCATATAGCATTCCTCACACCTTCTTAACACAACATACAAGTGCTTCAAGCAATCTTCAAATAAGCCACACCCCACACAAAAGTCATCCATGAAGAATTTAATAGTTTTCGCCACTATGTCTGAGAAGATAGACATTATACATCTTTGGAATGTTGCTAGAGCATTGCATAACCAGAATGACATCTTTTTGAATATGAAGGTTCCATAAGGACATGTGAACGTCATCTTCTCCTGGTCTTCTAGAGAAATGGTGATCTGGCTGTAGCCTGAATACCTATCAAGAAAGTAGTACTAGGCATTTCCAACCAACCGGTCTAGCATATGATCCATGAACGACATAGGGAAGTAGTCTTTTTCTGTTGAGACATTGAGCTTTCTGTAGTCCATACACATTCTCTATCTGGTGACTGGCCGCATAGGGATTGACTCATTATTGCATTTGGGACCACTGTGATACCCCCTTCTTCGGAACATACTGAATCGAGCTTACCCATTCACTATCGATGATCGGATGGATCACCTTTGTATCCAAGCAATTGATAATTTCCTTGCGCATGACCTCTTGTATAGAAGGTTGAGATGTCTTTGGTGTTCTATGTTTGACTTGTAGTCCTTGACCAATTGGATCTTATGTGTACATATCCTAGAGAAATACTAATAAAATCTGTAATCGTCTACCTAATGGCCTTCTTGAACTATTTAAGCACCATGACAAAGGCATTCACCTACTCATCATTTAGATCTACAGCAACTATGGCTGACAAGGTGTTGTTGGTGCCTAAAAATGAACATCTCAGATGCGCTGGAATAGGTTTCAACTCTAATATCGGTGGTTCTTCTATGGATAACTTGGTGAGTGGTGAATCTCAATTCTATAAGTCCAGCTCAAACTTAGTTTTGCATCTAGTGGCGTAGGATACTCCCAATGCATTTACCATTTCCTCAAAGTCTAGGATGCCATCCTTGTGAATATTCATTAGTATGACTTCCAATATGTCAACGCCCAGTCTCAACTCAAGTGGTACTTCTTGCTCAGTATCCTCTACATTCTCAATAACAGAGACTGCTCACAAGTCATTCTCTTTCTTAGCATGTTGACAGTTGTTGAACACAACCTCATCTTTTCCCAACCTGAACTTGAGTTAGACCCTCTATATGTCCACCAAGGTGCATCTAGTGGCTAAGAAGGGCCTCTTCAAGATGATAAGGACTTTGAAGTCAACCTTATAATCAAGGATGAAAAAATCCATGGGGAATATAAATTTATCTACTTTGACAAGCACCTCAGAGAGTATCCCCATAGTTTTTTTCACCATATAATCAACCATCAGCAACTGCATGCTTGTCGGAGTAGGGGCTCCCAGTCCTAGCTTCTTAAAGAAAGTAAGAGCCATTGGATTTATACTGGCACCGAGATCACATAATGCCCTTGGGAACTCCATATCTCCAATGGTGCAGGGAATGGTAAAAGCGTTGGGATCTTCTCACTTTTGAACTAAAGACTTAGTAGCAATTGCATTGTAATGTTGAAGCTCTTAGGATAGCTCATAACTCATAGTACTTCTTCATGACCAAGTCCTTTACGAACTTTGTATACCCTGGCATCTTCTCCAATGCCTCAATGAGAGGGATGTTGATGGAGAGTTGTTTCAACATGGAGATAAAGTGCTTGAACTTGCCCTCTTCCTCTTTCTTTTTAACTCTCTAAGGGAAGGAAGGAGGAGGCCTAGGAATGAGCTTCAACTTTTTTGGTGCATGTACAGTATCACTCACCCCATCTTTGCCATGATCATCTCTAGTATCCATATCCTTTACCTCAACTGGTCTCCTCTCGAACATCATCTACATCAACTGGAATGGGAGGATCAATGGTACTCTTTCCATCACGAGTAGAAATCGCCATGCACTACCCTTCATTATTTAGATTCTGAACTATGTTGCTAGGCAATGTACCTCTCTGACGCTGATTAAGTTGAGTTGACCTTGACCAAAATATTGCTTAAGCTATTTGATGGCAACATAATGAGACTTAATTTTTTGATTTATAGTGGAGATCTCAGGTTTCATCCCCCTCAGAGTCTCATCCTGTGTCTCAGGTTTCTTCAATAAGCAGTCAAACATGTCCTAAACTTTGGAACTTCTAGCACCTATATAATGGTTGTGTAGTCGCAAATAAGGACCATTTCTATAACCATCTCTGCTGCCCCAATCTATATCTCTATTTTGGCCCTGATTCTTGTCACAGTACCCTCTTTGGTTGTCTCTAAAATCTCTACCTTGATTAAAGTTTCAACCTTGGTTTCCTTGACCTCTGTGCCAATAGTCCTGATTGGACCCTTAGGCATTGGTCTAGAAATCCCCATCTGATTAGCAATGAAGAAATTGCCCTCCTTATTGTAAGGATCATTATACATATGCTCGCGGAGGTTGATGTACAATGGCATTAACCCGTTCCTAATTTTGCTTGATTATCACCTCATACCTGCATGGATTTGGGCAAGCTTTTGCTTAATCTCTTCATTTGTTTTAGCTTGCTCTGAACCAATACTGATAAAAATGAACTTTTGGTAGAAATGGGAAGACACGAAGTCCCACAGCATCCATAAACAGATTCATTGTTCCCATCACACTTTTGGAAATAAATGCAACATTGTGTAGATAGCTATGTGGATTCTCTAATGCTAGGCATATGAATAACCCATGGTTCTGCAGCATTAGAAGCAACCCACTTGAAACTATGAATTTTATGTTAGTTGATAATGGTGGTAACACAATAGCTCCGGTCACCTCTATAGCCATAGTGTTCAGCCGATATTGATTCTACTGATAAGCATCGACATTGAAGTGTTGTTGCTATGGAGTAATATCCTTAAAAGGAGAAGGTTTTTCATTATTGGAATTCTCATTCTTATTCAAATTCAGAGTTGCATTTTCCATGTTATTATTATAATCTTGATCAGGGGGAAAAATTGAGAGGGAGATGGGTCTAACCCTGATTTTAGAGTAACCATAGCGAAATTTAATTTTTCCAAATTTACACTAAACAGTGGCGATCCATGATGGTACCGTGATGCACAACCATCGCGGGCCAATGTAAAATTTGGCTCTGTGATAGGTCCACTTCTCGAACCTATGTATTTTGTTGCCAGTGATTTTTATCTCAGTGCAAGGCTTTTGGGCCTTGGTTCTAAGCCTTCCTATGCGTGAAAATACCAATGCTTAGCCATATTTCACCTTTATATCATTCAAGAAATTCCCCAATACTCACTCAAACACATAGATAATATTTCACCTTAAAGTTCAAGTCCCAAAAACTCATTCTAGATCTAAGGATTTCACTCAAACTTAGTCTCCATTTCCATTCTTCATCAAGAAATTCTCCAAATCTAAGGTATGTGGGTTTCAACCAATGGGTCCTTCCACCCTTGGTGCCCACGCTTCCTTTTTACCTAAATTGCATGATTTAAAGTTGATTTACTCATAGATCTTACTTAATATGAATTTTACTGCACACTATATTGGGGTTTCATGAAATTGTGACTGTTTTAACATGTTTTGAGCTATGAATCTAACACCTATTGTGAGATTTGGTGAAGGTTTTGATGTATATTGTTTGAAGGTGTTACCAAGTATTTATGGGTGATTTTACATCTAGTGTTACTACATGATTTCACTTTTGATTTTCATAGTTTTACACTAGCATTACATACCCACCAAGTGTTTGATAAAATGTCCAGTTATTGATTCTTGAGTTTGAAGGCCCTATGCATGGAATATGAGCTAAGTGACTTTATAAATGATCAATGTAATGTAAAATTATGATGATTTCTTCAAAAGTATCCCTATGGTTGCATGTTGACCATACCTTGTTAAGGGAGTGCTTACCTTTACGACTATGATGGAGGGTGTGAAGTCCATTAACCATGTTAAGGGTTTGATACCTTGACCACTATGATAGAGGGTGTGAAGTCCATTAACCGACCATGTTTGAATGTGTAAGCACCAATTCACCCACATGTAATCATACATTGATTTTCAAGAAACAAACTCTATTCAATTTAAATGACATATGATAACATGGTTTTCATATAAAATCATTCAAAACACCTAAAAATGGCCATACACATAATTTACTGACTTTTAACACTATTCATGCTTAATTTTTAAGCACAAACTATGGTAAACACAAATTCAAACCCATGCTAATCCGATTACCATATCCCAATAATTAATTTCAACCTAGTCACAACAATTTTGGTAATTATTGGATTTTAGTACCAAGAACTTATCGATTTGAGTGAGAAAGTTGCTAAAAATTGAAGGGGGAGCCAAGCAGAAGAAACCCTAGGGTTGCCAAAAGTGGTCAGAAAAAAATTGCCAAAAAATGGGGTGGTTGCCAATCATTGGTGGCAAAAATGAATGGGTCAGAGGGATTGTTATTTTTAGGTAATTTGGTTAAGAATGGGGGTCAATATTATTTGATCCCCTATTTATAAGTTGACTGAGTTGGCCAAAATTAATGGTCTCAAGCTCTACGAAATCCTAATTACAGGCCAGAGGATTTTACGGCCCGTAGATCCTGGTTGCGTGGATGCCCAACCCCTAGTTTTGGGGCCTAGGTTTCACAAACCAGTCTACAAGCCGTATAATTTGATATGACTCCTAGAGTTGGTCATACAAACCTCCATACTTAGTCAAAAATAGAAGAACTTACCTAGGTCTGCGAGCCCCATTCACGACCCGTAAATTTATCTACGAGCTATAAAGTTAGCTCGTTCATTGGGGTACACAAATTTTAGCTCACAAGAAGTGTTATACAAGATAGTGTACCAGTCATAGTTTTACATACGACTCATAGAACTAGTCGTAGAAACACTTCTTGATTCCTTTCAGTGAAAAATGCATGTCTTGGTCATATACTTGCACATTCTTCACAAAACACGTTATTACCCTATATGAAACCAATTCAATCTCCACAAATTACAACCAAAATGTGAAAAATTAACTACCTATAAGTTTAAAAGCTATAAACAAAACAAAACTAGAACTATTACATCAAATATCTTTGATTTCCTTCTAAGTAGCACCTGATTTATTATCGTGGCATGACTTGGAAAACTTAGTTACTCAAACATATAAACATCCTTCTTCAACTCATTTGGCCTCTTTATTGACTGACAGATATTGAATATGACTTCTTCATCGTTCAACCTAAACTTGAGTTGGCCAGCTTCCATATCCACTAGTGCTCGACCAGTGGCCAGGAAGGGCCTTTCTAAGATGATTGCGACTTCGAAGGTGACCTCACAATCCATGATCGCAAAGTTTGTAGGGAATATGAATTTCTCAACTTTGAAAGTATGTCATAAAGTATCCCCATAGGCTTCTTCACTATGTGGTCAGCCATTAACAGTCACATGCTCATCGAAGTAGGGGCTCCCAATCCTGGGTGCAATGCCATGTGTGTTGTGAGCTTATTTTGCTGCATAAATGTATTATGTATGGACTCAGAACTTGCCTTCTTACTCTAAAAGTGGTTCGGTGATGTAGTTGATTTGGAAAGGATCTTAGGTCTTTGTTCTTTTAGTGAACCCACTTTTAGCATAAATGACCTACCAAATGAGTGAGTGAAACCCTTGTTCCAATTTTTTGAGCATCTCATGCACTCATTCTTTCTTGTCACTTTACTAGCTTAACCTTGTTTGATAAAATACCTTGATATTGGCCCTAGTCTATCTTAGAACATGTGCACCTTAATTGAGGCTAAGAGCCTAAGTTGATAGTGGTTACAAGTTGTGGCCCTAGTTTGGGGAATAGATATTGTGTACTTCACCTCAGGCTAAAAGTCTAAGTTTAGGGTGGCCCTTATTATGGTAAAGTAATAACAATGAGGTGGTTAATTGGGAAATAAAGAAAGAAATGAAAAATCATGAGTCGAGTGAAGAAAAAGAAAAGGAAAGTTCTTTGATTTTAGAAAAAGCAGCAAGAAATGAGTTCAAAAATAAGGCACAACTAAAAATAGAAAGAAAGCACTCGAGAAAATTTCAAAGCAGAAGAATAAGGATGAATTCAATGAAAATTGGGAAAGCCTGAAATAGGAGAATAAGGGTGGATGTAGTGAAAATGTTTGGGTTATAAAGGTAAAAGTCTTGGTAAGCATGGTTCAAAGATAGCATTTAGTCACTACTTGCCTAAAATGCCATACTAAAGCCCTTATGTTACAAGCCCTTAAGTCCTAAAGTGATCCAAATCCACTTTGTCACCAAGCTGGAAGATAAGTATAGAGGCAAGTCTATGGTGTTAGTCATTTTGCATGAATTTCATTTGTTACAGTGAGAATGCTTGCTCAGTCCCTAAATTCTAAATGCTTTTTGAGTGAGTAAGAGGGACTTCTTTTTTGTGAGGGCACTTGCACTACTTGCTTAGCATATGGCTACACTAGTGATTGTGGATGGTTGATGCTTCCTAACTTATCATAGTTGATTTGCCAGATTCATCATCATGTTTTTGTTATGCATAGTAGCTCTGCAATCTAGTTTTGAAAATGATAGTTAGGTATCTGGATTAGAATGAATGATATATATGCCATTGGTATAGCTGCTATGTATTTCTCATTGTCTTCATAGATTGAGTCATTGCTTGAGGACAAGCAACAATTCTAAGTTGAAGGTGTTGATGTGCTGTCAAAATACAACACATTTTGTCACGATCCAAGCCTATGGCCTAGATGTGACAAGGCAAATAGAGAACTCAAAGGAACCCCAAATAAGCCTCTTAACTTGCCATTACACATAATTGGTTGCGGAAGCATACAAAGACATAAAGAGTAATTATAGGGCAATGGCACTAAGGGAACTCATATAAACATCATAATTAAGAGACAAGAGTCAAGCTCATCATTACTATATAGTATGTCCAACAAATACCTCTAATACATAGATATAGCGGGGGCCAAGACAAGCTACCGAGCTCACCCTCATAGTCAACATAAAGAATAAGAAAGATGTCTCATTACAAAGATAAGATCAACATAAACCGAGGTCCCCAGAATGGAGGACTCACCAACACACTTAGAATAGCACCATCTAGCCACGTGGAGGAGGAGGATGATCAACTTGGGCACCGGTTCCTAGATGGTGATGTCATGTATGCAAGAGTATGTATTAGTACATTTGAATGTATGAAGTATGTGGAATACAATGCAACAACAGATAAGCATCATAATCCAAAATGCATAACAATAGGCAATAAGCATAATATACCAATATGGCATGTATGATCAATGCATAAGTAAAACATTCTTAAGTAAATCATGCTCATATAGAATATCATATGTGAGGAGGAGACCAAGCTAGATTTCCTAGGTATAAACCCCTTGGGGTTGGTGATGATAGCACTCATCACCCTAGTGTGCAAAGTATCAACTCACAAGTCTTGCTTCAAGCCTCAGCTTACCTTCACATTATCAGAACAAATATTGCCAGATACTCAAAATGCCTGAATGCATCAATAACCAAAATCTCAAAAATTTTGAGGGAACCCAATTATCATCAAAATTTAAAAGCATTTAAAGACTATGTATATGCAAACAGATAATAGTACTATGTATTTACAAACTATCTACACTATCTAGAACATGCTGGTTCAACAGAAAATTAAACATCCATAAGGAAAAAGAAAGATGGCAAGAAAACCTTGGGATCAAAAATAGCAGAAGGTATGGACTCGAGGCTACTCAGGCTTCTCCTTAATCCATAACTTCCCACACCCCACCAAAATAGGATACTTTGTCTATATATATATACACACACACACAGATTAAAAACCAAAAACTAACAACAAGAATATAGGTAAAAACAACATCCAACATAAAAATAATTAAACAACTCCAATAAAAAAGACAACATAATAAAAGGATTGTCCAACAAAAGAACAAAGTATCCCTAAAGAAAAGATAAGAACTGGGGTAAAAAGGGTCAAACATCATAGTACTCAAGCACCAGTATCTGTCTGGTTAGTGGGGTCCTGGGTCATGACTTCTGCCTCAACAATCTGGGTTATACCTGTATGTGAGCTACCCTCTCCAAGTGAATATTATTGCTCTATCTCTCTATATGGCTACCAAAAGATCGACTTCTGCACCACCTCCTCTGGTATCTGCTCCTCTACCGGAGCTGCTGGATCATTAAGTCTAGGCCTCTTCTTGGTCAACTTTGGGTCATCTATCTCAAGAAGCCTTTTCCCATGAGCAAGCAAGTGGTTACCTAGCCAGTCAAACACGCCATCACCTGCTCGTGCCACTACTAGGACTGCAACAAGGTTGCTAACATCTGTAATAAGTTGGCCTTGAACTTGGCCAACTCCTCAATCACCGCGCTTATGTCAATAGGCCTAACACCCTCAAGTCTCCGCTATACTCTTGCCTCAAAAGCATCTACATGGGCATCCACTGCTCTAACTCTCTCATCAACCAAATTGCGGGCTTATGCCTTTATTCTCTCCTCCGAGTCCCTTATGGTCTAGATGACCCAAGGTCTAACCTGTGCTGGTAAAGCCTGTAACCTGGACTCTATTGTAGCCACCCTATGTAATAGTACATGAAAAGCAACAATAGAGATAATATAATTAAACTATAATGTAGATGTTGCTGGTACTGGAGTACTAGAGGATGGCGTGGACTCAATCTGAATTGTTGGTGTAGGCTTTGTAGCTGTCGTAGTAGTATCGGTTGTAGCTGGAGTCGAACCCCGAGTCTGACGCTCAACTGGTAATGGATCTAGGATAGCCAAAGGAGCTGCATGGCGTAAGGCCACCGGGTTCTCATCAGCCTTAATTAGGCTGGATCTATAGTGGAAGTGGCCTCAGTATGCTAGTCCCGGTGGGGGTCTATAGTACACCTGTTGAACTACATAGTGGGTGGATCAAAATAGGGAATGACAGTGAGGTATGTCTCCTAACAGTGGACTCACGGATCTGCTTGGAGATAATTCGGGCCCAATCTATCTCATAACCAACCAGAATGTTGGCTAATAACACTGCTCTCTCCAATTTGATCACATTATCCGTGAAAGTAGGCCAGATACGCCAACGGATAATGGACTACCAAAACTTGGCCTGGAAAAAGAGGTGGGCTTTAACTATCGAATCTGTGTAGTATGTAACCCATGTTGGCTCGAACCCCTCATCACATATCTAGCTAGCTATCCACTATAACAGCTCAGTCTTGGCCCTAATATATTTTTAACTCACCACTCTCCTCATTTCATAGATGCGACTATCATACTCTGGGTGGACTGAGGCATTCTGTAGGTGGGCCCAAACTGAATTTGTCGAATAGTCACCTCTGCAATAGGAACTCTCCAACCCTGGATTGGCACCACTCGTAACTCGGCTGCTTAATCAGCTTTTTATTCTTCTGTAACCCTCAGCGGAGTGTAGTAAGATAGATTGCATGGAACGTATGAACCACGTAAGGGGCATACTTGCCCACCTGCTGTGTAGTCCATCATAGTCCGTGTTTGTCTTTCTCCTCATCTAAGCTGGGTACCTAATCTAACCCTTAGTCGTTCAGTCTAGACTCATCATGAAATTGTTGCGCTGGTTCGCCCTATCCCTTGGGCTATAACTCTTGGTCATATATCTCCTTTATCCCTAGGACACACTATCTTCGGTTGGATGGGGCTGTGACTAGGCTTTTACCTGCTGGGACTTAAAGGTGCTCTTAGACTCTGACTCTGATCCTGAGTGTGTGGGATCATCTTTATTCTTTGGCCCGTCTTCATTATCCTCTTGTTCCTCGTCTTCAAATTGGGACGAACTGCTATCGTCTATTTGGTATCTAAGTTGTGCGTGCCCAGGTCTGAGGTATATTAACCTCGGGGTCTATTTTGACCCTGTGAACTTCTAGAGACCCCTCAGATCTCTCAGCCTCAAAAAATTCATCCACCAATCTCCTTTGGAAAGTCTGGATTGCTCGTTTGTCTTTTAGAGGCATGATATCTGCAAGCCATCCACATAATACATGTAAGCATCAAGATATTTGAGCGAATTAATTACATAACAAAGAACAAAAAACAAAAATAATCTAAGTGTGGAGAATCACTGATACAGATGCAGGTCTGCAGATGCGAGGTGCAGTTACGACTCGTATGGGGACCTACGAGTCATAGTCTGGCCTCATACCTCTTTCCAGAGACCATTTTTAAAACTCAGTCAGGCTTATGAGACCCTTACCATGAGTCGTAGTAGGACTATGAGTCGTATGTGGGTCTCGTATGAGAAACATGAAGGAACCACAGGTGATTTTGCTTGCTACGAGGGACCACTATGAATAAAGAGGCCTCGTAGCTGAAGACAGAAGGCACCAGGAGTGCCTATCACTTCCTCCTAAAAAGAACAAGCTACACAAACATAATTTAAGATTTGGAAATTATAAGAGCAATATAATGGATTTGACACATAAACGGACCCACTAAAGAATCAGACAATTAAAACAACTATTAACCACTAAGAATCAAAGTTAATTCTACATTACATCAAGCACAACAAAGGATAAATTCAACTCCAAACTTGCATTCCATTGAGGCACAGGTGCAACTCAAACAACTTCAATCAGGTTCAAGAAGCCATGGCTTATAAAACACACCTACACTTTCTAAATTCCAATTTCGAATACAATGGTCAAGCAACAATCAAGCTTGACATTCTAGGTACCAAATATTTTCACATTTACAACCACCCACACAAGAATTTCGAACAAGGTACAAATCATAGCAAAATCCTTCAAAGCATACAAATCCTAGGTTTCATGTCTAGACCCCACCCACACAAGAATTTCGAACAAGGGACAAATCATAGCAAAATCCTTCAAAGCATACAAATCCTAGGTTTCATGTCTAGACCAAGGCATCATCAAATGGGCATGAGTTTTTGGAGATAACCCAAATACGCAATCATACATAGAATACATTTACCACCCTAGTGTGTTATAAGTAACCATGAAGCTTACCAATTTGTAGAAGAATCTGAACCAAAGCAACTCAGATAGAAAAACACGCCAAAACCCTAAAGAATGTTGCCCTCCTCGGAGTACTTACGGGAAAATGATGTGGGTAGCTGGGATTTTGGTCAAAATAATGAGTAGGGAAAAGATTTGGGGGTTTTCGTCGAGACTAGGGTTTAGAAATGAAAATGGGGGTCAAATTTTATTTTGACCCCCTTTTATAACAAACTGGGTCACCTTTTAAAAAGTTGTAGATCAGGGCTACGAGACCTCGACTATGAGTCATAGGGTGATCTACGACTTGTAGGTCTCAGTCTCGTAGTAGACCCAACACTTGTGAAAATTTAAAATACAAACCTTCGCACTACAAACCCCACTTACAACTCGTAGGAGACACTATAAATCATAAGGTTGGCTCGTAGTGTGTGTGCTAACTTCTGATACTCACTGTTTCCCTCTACGAGGCATGACTATGAGTCGTATTTATGACTATAATTTGTATGCCTGCTCATAGAGGCTACTCTAAGTGCCATTTTCTCAGATCTTCAGTTCTTTAGTTTCCACCTGCAGACCACATCTCAACACATAACCATCTTAAAAATATTACAACTCCATCAATGTCTTTCAACTTAAAATAAGAAATAACCTACTACATAAATATTCCAATAAAACCAAACACACTTAAAACAAACCAATAGTTATAAAAAATGCTTGGGTTGCCTCCCAAGAAGCACCTTATTTAACATCGTGGCTCGGCTTTGTCATCATCCTTCATCAACAATCATCAAGGCTCCACACCTCACTCTTCAATTCATCTAGGTGTTTTATTAACTGATGGATGTCGAACACTACTTCTGCATCATTGACCCTAAATCAAAGTTGACCTAAATCCATATCCATGAGAGCTCTCCTAGTGGCAAGAAATGGTCTTCCCAAAATAATAGGCACTTTAAAATCAACCTCACAATCAAGGATCATGAAATTTGCAGTAAAGATGAATTTATTAACTTTAATAAGCATATCAAGAAGCATTTCCTCTGGCTTTTTGATGGTTCGATCCACCATTAGCAATTTTATTTTTGTTGGGGTGGAGTGCTAAGCCCAAGATTTTTTAATACGGCAACAGGCATCAGATTAATGCTTGCTCCTAAATTACATAATGCTCTTGCAAATTTAACATCACCAATGGTACAAGGGATAGTGAATGCACTGGGGTCCTCTCATTTTTGAACAAGGCATTTGGTTATGATTGCACTACATTATTGGAGCTCCTGTGAGATCTCTTGGCTCAATATGCATTTTATTGTCACCAAATCCTTCATATACTTGGCATACCCAGGCTTCTTCTCCAAAGCTTTTTCTCCAAAGCTTCTTCTCCAAAGCTTCTAGAAGGAAATGTTGATGGATAGCTGCTTTAACATCAAGAGAAAGTGTTTGAATTTACCCTTCTCTTTCTTTTTCACAAGCCTTTGAGGGAAAGACGGAGGAGGCCTTGGAATTGATTTCAATTTTTCGTGCTCCCTTACCTCTTTTCTTTGCATCCCTTCTCCCTTAACCACAACTTTACCACCAAGACCTTTCTCATCAACCTCATCCACAATAACTGGCATATGGTGCTTTTGCCACTCTAATCATGACTGCCATACAATGCCCTTTATTTTTAGGGTTTTGAACCGTAACTTGCCCAAATTGTTGTTCTAGTTGCTTAATTTCCACCGAGTGATACTTTATTTTTTGATTAATACTTGAAATATCTGCTTTTATTCCCTTCAAGGTCTTATCTTTGTGATCGTCTCTCTTCAACAACTTGTCAAACATCTCTTTAAGCCTAGCAATGCTTGGCATTGCATCATGATTATAGGGAAGCACATAAGGACCATTCCTATAACTATCTCTTCTACCCTATTCGGCATCCAGCATCATCTATATTTCATAGTAACCACCTTGATTATCTCTATAAGCAATACCCCGGTTGTAGCTTTGACCTTGATTCCTAAAACCTTGCCTCTAATAGTCTGAGTTAGACCCTTAGGTGTTATTCCGAAAACCCAATGCTTGATTACTCATAAAAGAAGCATCTTCATCAAAGAATGGATTTTCATAGTTGGGAGCTTTAGGAGGTTAGTGAGTGACCGCATTGACACTTGCTTTGTTTTGCTTCAAGACCAAGTCCATACTTGTGTGAAGTTGAGCAAGCTGCTCCATGATCTCTTCATTGACCTTTGCTTGCTCATTGTTGGTGTTGACCGCACAAGACATTTTCATTGCACCTCGCTCTCGTTGACCTCATGCTCGGTTGGTTTTAACCACTTGCTCCATCCTTGTGGATATCAATGCGAAATATTGGTCAAGAAACATGCCTTCCATGATTATGTCAGTGCAAGCTTGACTATTCTCATCAAGTGAAACGACCCCAAAAAGTACCTAAAAACGTACCTCGAAAGTGCGCCGAATCTTATTTTCCATATATCTAAACATTTGTTGGTTATTTTGAAAATCTGACTCCATATCCTTGTTCAAGGGGTCTAAATTAGGTCGACAAGGGTCTAACCTTGAATTTAAGGCAAAGGAATCAAATTATGAAATTTCACTTAGTGCAAATTCCAGAGAGCCTCCGCGTCCTCTCCGCGATGCAGAGATGTATATTTTCTGCATAATTATTTTAGACCAGCTAGATTTTTTTAAGTGTTGGGCCTAAGTTTTCCCAAATATGCTTATACCTATACTTTGAAACGATCATAAAAACTACCCGAAAATGTGCGTCCGATGTAACCAGAAACTTCTTTTTAATATATCTAAAAATTTGTTTGGATTTTGAAAATTTGACTTCATATTCTTATTTAGGGGGTCCAAATTAGGGTGACAAGGGTCTAGTCTCAATTTTAAAACAAAGGAATCAAATTATGAAATTTCACTTAGTGCAAATTCCAAAGCGCCTCCGCATCCTCTCCACAACGCGGAGACGTATTATTTCTGCACTGTATTTTCCTAGTTCGCCCAGATTTTTCTAAGTGTTGGACCTAAATTTTCCTAAATGTATTTTCACCTATACTTAGCGTTATTTCACCCTCATATCACTTAAACATTCTCCAAAATTTCCCCAAACACAGACTCATTTCTAACCCTAAACAAACTCAAGGCCAATTTCAAGGATTTCTTGAAGGATCTCACCCATGCTTTAAATCTCCATTAAAGTCTTCTACAAGAACTTCCCAAAAGTTAAGGTATGTGGTGTTGAACCATTGGGTCCTTCTGCCATTGGTGGCTAAACCCTCTTTTTACTAATATTGCATAATTTAAACTAGATTTTACATGTGGGTCTTGTATATGGAGAAATTTACTACACAGTGATATATGTTCATGAAAGTATGATTGTTTTAGCATGCTTTGATCTCTAAATCTTGGATTTAATGTTGGATTTGATGAGGGGTTTTGATCTGAATGTCTTAGGGGTATTGTAAGGTATTGATTAAGGGTTTTACCACTGATTTTACTACACGATTTCATTTCTAAATTGCATGCTCTTTTACCCCCATTACACACCTGCTAACTGTTTGATAAAATGTCCGGTTATGGTTTCTTGAGGAATTAAAGGTTCAAAGCATAAGATATGATATGTATGATATGTATATATATATATATATGTTTAATATAATGTGTTATATTAGACCATGTTCGGTCCGAGGGTCACAAGGGCTCGGATGACCATATGAGGGGTGAGTACCTTACCACCAGGGTGTCTAGGTGTGAACGAAATATACCATGTGAGGGACAAGCACCTTGCCACTAGGGTGTCCGGGTGTGAATAGTATCTACCTAGCAATGCTTGGCATTGCATCATGATT
>DF359222.1:0-42010 GCA_000787875.1 Solanum virginianum | reverse complement strand
TTTGTATTAGAGGACTAGGTTGATAGATCCTTGAATGACATCTACCATGTGAGGGGTAAGTACCTTGCCACCAGGGTGTCCAGGTGTGAAAGATATCTCCCATCCAAAGTTTGGATTCTAGTTAGGTCTCTTTTACATATATGATATCTTATATAAGGATGATTTACCCTAGCATGTTTTACTTATGCATCGATCATACATGCCATATTGCTATACTCTACCTATTGTCTAATGTATGCATTTTGACTATAGAGCTTGTTTATTGTTGCATTGCATCCCACATACTTAGTACATTTAAAGTACTAATGCATACTCTTGCCTAAAGAATATCACCATATAGGAACCGGTGCCCATGTTGATCATTCTTCTCCTCTACGTGGCTATAGGGTGCTATGCCAATCTTATTGGTGAGTCCTCCATTTCGGGGACTTTGGTTTATATTTCCCTCTTATCTATGTATTGAGATACTATTTTATATTCTATTTGACTATGAGGGTGAGCCCTGTTACCTTGTATTGGCCCCCACTCTATCTTTGTATTAGAGGTGTTTGTTGGATATACTATGTACTTATGATGAGCTTGACTCTTGTCTCTTGTTTATGATGTTTATATGAATTCCCTTAGTCCATTGCCCTATTATAACTCTTTACGTCTTTATATGCTTCCGCAAACAATAATGTGTAATGGTAAGTTAAGAGGCTTGATTGGGGTTCCTTCGGGTCCCCCATTCGCCGTGTCACATCTCGGCCCTAGGCTTGGGTTGTAACAAACTTAGCCAATTTCACCCTCATATCCCATAAAACATTTCCCAACACTCACTGAAATACTTAGCCATATTTTGCACTCCAAAATTCAAGACCCAAAACACTCATCCAAAGCTAAGGATTCTCTTTAAGCTTCAAGCCTCCACTTTCAAAATTCATCAAAAACTTCCCCAAAGCTAAGGTATGTGGTGTTGAACCATTGATCCTTCTACCCATGGTGCCTAAACCCTCTTCTTACTAATATTTCATGATTTAAAGTTGATTTTACATATGGGTCTTGTATATTGAGAAATTTACTACACAATGATTTTAGTTCATAAAAGTATGGTTGTTTTAGCATGTTTTGAGTTCTAAATCTTGGATCTAATGTTGGATTTGATGAGGGATTTTGCTATCAATGACTTGGGGGTGTTACAAGGTGTTGATTGATGGTTTAACAATAGATTTTCTTGCATGTTTTTATCTCTAAATTGCATGGTCCTTTTCCCCCATTACATACCCCCAAGGTGTTTGATAAAATGCCCGATATGGTTTCTTGAGGAAATGAAGGTCTAAAGCTTGAGATAGATATGATTGACTATATGATAATGATATGAGCTTATGTACATGATGAATACTATATGAAGTGTTATGGTAGACCATTCCCAATTTAGGGACCTAGTTGAGGGGTCTAAGACTAAACCACGAGAGCAATGTGTGCGATCATCACTGACCTAGTTAAGAGGTGTATAATTGCATCCCACATACTTAGTATATTCAAATGTACTAACGCATACTCTTTCCGACATGATATGACCATGTAAGGACCGGTGCCCAAGTTGATCATCCTCCTTCTCCACGTGGCTAGACGGTGCTATTCCAAGCTTGTCGATAAGTCCTCCATTTTGGGGACCTTGGTCTAAGTTACTATTATTCTTGTATCGAGACACTTTCTTATGTTCTATTGACTATGAGGGTGAGCCCAGTAGATTTTCTTGGCCCCCTCTCTATCTATGTATTAGAGGTACTTGTTGGATATATTGTGTATTTATATATGAGCTTTGACTCTTAACTCTTGATTATGACATTTAAGAAAGCTTTCCCTTAGTCCCATTAACCCTATTCATATATCTATATGTCTTTGTATGCCTTCTTGACCAAGGATGTGTAATGACAAGTGAAGTGGCTTGTTTGGGATTCCTTCGGGTTCCCTATTCATCGTGTCACGTCTAGGCCCTAGGCTTGGGTCATGACAAACTTTGTATTAGAGGACTAGGTTGATAGATCCTCAGAATCCAACACACCATATCGATTGGAGTCCTATTCATGGTTATGAAGTGTGCCATGATTATAAATAGGAGGCGATGAGGCATTTTAGGAAATATTTCCCTTCTTTATATCCTAAGTCATGCTATAGAGTTGTGATAGGTATTCCATCCCTAATGATTGGTATTTGCTATGCTAGATCATGCTGAATAATAGAGGAAGATGGGCCTAAACTCCTAAGCAGCAACCTACCAATGGCGTGCTTCAAGATGCTCTTACTATGCTTTCCCAAGTGGTGGCCAACCAAGTCCAACAAGAGGCCCAAGCCCCTTATGTCACTATCCCGGGAGCTAGGGTAAGGGACTTCATGAGGATGAATCCTCTGGTTTTCTATTAGTCAGAGGTGGATAAGGATCTATAAGAGTTTATTGATGAAGTCTACAAAATCTTGTCAATCATGGGGGTTGGGCCAAATGAGAAGGAGGAGATGGTGGCGTACTAACTCAAGGGGTGGCCCAAATTTGGTTTGATCAATGGAAAGGTGAGAAGGGTAATGGTTATGTGGTGCTTTGGGAGGAATTCAAATTGGCCTTTGTTAATCGATTCTTCCCTCTTGAGCTTAGCGAACCAAAGTTGGTTGAATTTATGAACTTGAAACAAGGTAGTATGAGTGTGAGGGAATATTCCCTCAAATTTAATCAAGTTTCAAAGTATGCTCCTCACATGGTGGCCGACTCTATGTCAAGGATGAATAATTTCATTATGGGTATCTCTGAGGCCTTGCTTATCGGTGATATGGACTTATCTCGATTGATAACATATGCCGAGCAAATGGAAGAAGAATAGTTGAGAAAAAGGAGGGGCCATAAGGCCAAGAGAGCCAGCTTTGAGGTCAAGTTCCAAAAGAGTACTAGATTTCAAGGCCAAAGGCCTCCTCATACTACTAATAGGGGGTTTGCCAATGACTTCCCTAGGCCTCAAGGTGTTGTTGGTGTGGCTCCTAATGATGTGTGTCCTAGATATGGAGGGGATCATAAGGGCCTATGTTTGAAGGGTTCCAATGCATATTTTGAATGTGGGGAGCTTGGTCATAAGAAGGTAGCAAGGTTTGGGGGTACAAATGTGGTTCCATTGGGTAGAGGTGGTCCTCAAGGTGGTGCCCCAAGGCACAATTAATTCTATGCTCTACATGGGAGGTAAGAGGTTGATGAGGTCACCAATGTTGTTACCGGTATATTACAAATCTTTGATCTTGAGGTATATGCTTTAATTGATCCAAGTGCCACCATTTCCTTTGTTACCCCCTTTGTTGCTAAAATGTTCCATGTTGAGTCGGAATTGCTCCATGAGTCACATAAGGTGTCTACCCCTATTGGTTCCCCTATTATTGCTAGGAGGGTGTATAAAAATTATCTAGTTTGTATCTTGCATAAAATCTTACCATATGATCTTGTTGAATTAGATATGATTGATTTTGATGTTATCATTGGGATGGATTAGTTGCATGCACACTATGCTTCTATTGATTGTAGAACTCCTAGGGTCAAGTTTCAATTTCCAAATAAACCCATCCTTGAGTGGGGAAGTCATGATGTAGTAGTGAGAGGTAGGTTCATCTCATGCATTAAAGCCCATAGGTTGATTTCCAAAGGGGGTTTGTATCATCTTGTGAGAGTCAAAGATATGGAGTCCAAAGTCCCTTCCATTGAGTCAGTTCTGGTTGTAAATGAATTTCATGATATCTTCCCAAATGACCTTCCCGGTGTCCCTCACAAAAGGGAGATAGATTTTGGCATAGATCTCCTTCTCGACACCTAACCTATCTCTATTCCCCTTATCGTATAGCCCCAGCGGAGTTGAAGGAGTTAAAGGAGCAATTGAATGATTTGTTAGAGAAGGGATTTATTAGACCTAGGGGTGCACTGGTGTTGTTTGTAAAGAAGAAAGATGAGTCACTTAGAATGTCCATTGACTATCGGTAACTCAATAGTGTCACTATAAAGAATAAATATTCTCTTCCAAGAATTGATGACTTGTTTGAAAAATTGCAAGGGGCTAGCTTTTTCTCTATGATTGATCTTCGGTCCAGGTAATATCAAGTAAGGGTGAAGGAGTGTAATATTCCAAAGATGGCCTTCTGGACTAGGTATGGGTATTATGAATTTGTTGTGATGTCCTTTGGATTGACTAATGCGCCTGCCATTTTCATGGACCTAATGAATAGGGTATTTAAGCCCTACCTTCATTCCTTTGTTGTGGTCTTCATTGATGATATTTTGATCTATTCAAATAGTAGGGAGGAGCATATGGGTCATTTAAGGGTCGTGTTGCAAAGATTAAGGGAGGAGAGATTGTATGCTAAATATAACAAGTGTGAATTTCGGTTGAAGGAGGTTGCATTCTTGGGTGATGTAGTGTCGGGGGATGGTATAAAAGTGGATCCTAAGAAAATCAATGTGATTAGGAATTGGCCTAGATCATTGACCCCATCAGACATTAGGAGTTTTATTGGCCTTGCGAGTTTCTATAGAAGGTTTATGAATGGGTTCTCCTCCATTGCTTCTCCTATGATAAAATTTACTCAAAGGAAGGTTAAGTTTGTGTGGACCGATGAATATGAGAAAAGTTTCCAAACATTGAAAGATAGACTTGTGTCTGCTCCTATATTGTCACTACCGGGTGAGCTTGAGGGTTTCGATATATATTGTGATGCATCTAGAGTTGGTTTGGGTTGTGCACTAATGCAAAATGGTAAGGTCATAGCCTATGCTTCTAGGCAACTCAAAGTGCATAAAAAGAACTACCCTACCCATGATCTTGAATTGGCTGTCGTGGTGTTTACATTAAAGATTTGGGGTCATTATTTGTATGGGGTGCATGTTGATGTCTTAACCGATCATAAGAGCCTTCAATATATCTTCACTCAAAAGGATCTCAACGTGAGCCAAAGAAGGTAGCTAGAACTCCTTATAGACTTTGACATAAGTGTGCATTACCATCCGGGTAAGGTAAATATTATGGCGGATGCTTTTGAGTCAGGTGTCTATGGGTAGCCTAGCTTATACAGATGGTGGTGATAGGGAGATTGCTAGGGAGGTGCATAGATTGGCTAGACTAGGGGTAGGGTTAGAAGATGTGAGTAATGGTATTATTGTTGTTTATGGTTCTAAATCTTCTTTGGTTGATGAGGTGATAGCAAAACAAGATCTAGACTCCTACTTGCTTGAGTTGAAGGCCTTTGGTGAAAGAAGGCAAGATAGAGGTTTGCTCCCAAAGGGAGATGGGGCCCTTAGATACCAAGGTAGGTTATGTATGCCATGATTTGATGGTTTGAGGGAGAGAACTCTTGATGAAGCCCATAATTCCTCCTATTTTATCCACCCCGGTTCCAATACAATGTATAGTGACTTGAGGGATATGTATTAGTAGGGGGGCATGAAGAGAGATATTGCCAAATTTTTCATCGGTTGCCATAGTTGTCAATAAGTCAAAGCCAAGCATCAAAGGTCGGATGGCGTAACCTAAGACATAGAGCTTCCTACTTGGAAGTTGAAAGTGATCAATATGAATTTCGTGATTGGGTTGCCTAAGACTAGATTTTACATTGGATGAATATCTAAAATAATAGTAGAATTATTATTGTGCTTCATATTGAGGAAAATTCAAACATTTGAGGATATGCTTAGGGCTTGTGCTTGGAGCTTAAAGGTAGTTGGATGACCATCTTCCATTGGTTGAGTTTGCCTAAAACAATAGCTATCACTCTAGCATCGGTATGGCTCCTTTTGAAGCTCTTTATGGGAGATGTTGTAGATTACCGGTTGGTTGGTTTGAGGTTGGAGAGGTGGCTTTATTGGGGCCGAATCTGGTTATGGATGCTCTTAAGAAGGTTAAGATGATTAGGGAGAAGTTGTGGACAGCCCAAAGTCATAAAAAATCCTATGCCGATGTAAGTAGAAGACACCTGGAATTCCAAGTGGGTGATTGGGTTTATTTGAAGATTTCTCTAATAAAAGGTGTTGTCCATTTTGGCAAAAAGAGGAAGTTAAGCCTAAGGTATGTTTGTCCTTATGAGGTGATTAAGAGGGTTGTCAAGGTAGCTTATGAGTTGAAGTTTCTTAGTGAAATGAATTTGGTCCATTCGGTGTTTCATGTCTCTTTGTTGAGAAAATGTGTTGGCGATCCTAATGCCATTGTACCTCTTAATGTTGTCGGTGATGTGGAGGATAACTTATCTTGTGAGGAGGTCCTAATTATGATCTTGGATAGGCAAGTAAAGAGATTGAGGAACAAAGAAGTCGCATCCGTTAAGGTTCTTTGAAGGAACCAACAAGTCAAAAATGCTACTTGGGAGGCCGAAGTAGACATGAAAAAGTGCAATCCAAATCTTTTCCCACTCCACTCAAGCCTAAGGTACTAGTCCTAAGTTCCATATGTGACTACAGGTCTTGCATTTCAGCCCCTATGTCATTCATAAACATTCATGTTTAAGTCGGTAAACTTATGATGATTTTACACTTATGTTGAGATTTTGAAAATGGTGTTTTACGTGTTATGTTACATTCTTGTTGGGGCAGATTTGTTAATGATGACTCTTGTCTTATACGTCTCTTTTACATTCGGGGACAAATTTTCCCATGGCGGAGATACTGAAATGACCCCAAAAAGTGCCTAAAAACGTGCCTTGAAAGTGCCCAGAATTTGTTTTTCGTATATCTAAATATCCATTAGTTATTTCAAAAATTCAACTTCATATTCTTGTTCAGGGGGTCCAAATTAGGATAGCAAGGGTCTAACCTCGAATTTAAGGCAAAGGAATCAAATTATGAAATTTCACTTCGTGCAATTTCCAGAGAGCCTCCGCGTCCTCTCCAAGACGTGGAGATGTGTATTTTCTGCATAGTTTTTCCTAGTTCGTCCAGATTTTTTTAGGTGTTGTGCCTAAGTTTTCCTAAATGTGTTTTTACCTATACTTAGCCAAATTTCACCCTCATATCCCCTAAAACACTTCCCAACACTCACTAAAACACTTATCCATATTTTCACTTCCAAATTCAAGACCCAAAACCCTAATCCAAATCTAAGGATTCTCTTCAAGCCTCCATTTTCAAACTTCATCAAGAACATCCCCATAGCTAAGGTATGTGGTATTGAATTATTGGGTCCTTCCACCCATGCTGCCTAAACCCTCTTTTTACTAATATTTCATGATTTAAAGTTCATTTTACATGTGGGTCTTGTATATTGAGAAATTTATTGCACAGTAATTTTAGTTCATAAAAGTATGGTTGTTTTAGCATGTTTTAAGTTCTAAATCTTGGATCTAATGTTAGATTTGATGAGGGGTTTTGCTATGAGTGTCCTGGGGGTGTTATATGGTGTTGATTGATGATTTTACAACAGATTTTCTTGCATATTTTCATCTCTAAATTGCATGGTCCTTTACCCCCATTACATACCCCTAAGGTGTTTGACAAAATGTCCGGTTATGGTTTCTTGAGGAAATGAAGGTCTAAAGCATGAGATATGATATGATTGATTATATGATGATGATATGACTTTATGTACATGATGAATACTATATAAAGTGTTGCGGTAGACCATTCCCAATTTGAGGGCCTAGTTGAGGGGTCAAAGACTCAACCACTAGGGCGATGAGTGCGATCACCACCGACCTAGTTATGGGGTTGATATCTCAACCATTAGGGTGATGGGTACGATCATCACTAACCTTGATGAGGTGTTTGTACCTCACATACTAGAGTGATGGGTGCTATCATCACTAACCTTGATAAGGGGTTTGTACCTCACACACTAGGGTGATGAGTGTTATCATCACCAACCCCAAGGAGTTTATACCTTGGAGATCTAGCTTGGTCTCCTCTTCATATATGGTATTCTATATGAGTATGATTTACTTAAGCATGCTTTACCTATGCATTGAACATACATGTCATATTGCTATATTATACCTATTGCCTAATGTTATGTATGTTGATCATGAAGCTTATCTCTTGTTGCATTGCATCCCACATACTTAGTACATTCAAATGTACTAAAACACATATTCTTGCATACATCATATCACCATGTAGGGACCGGTGCCCAAGTTGATCATCTTCCTCCTCTATGTGGCTAGACGGTGCTATTCCCAACTTGTCGGTGAGTCCTCCATTTTGGCGACCTTGGTCTAAGTTACTATTATCCTTGTATCAAGACACTTTCTTATGTTCTATTGACTATGAGGTTAGCCTAGTAGCTTGTTTTGGCCCCGTCTCTATCTATGTATTAGATGTGCTTGTTGTACATGTTGTGTATTTATGTATGAACTTTGACTCTTGACTCTTGAATATAACGTTTATGCAAACTTTCCCTTAGTCTCAGTGCCCCTATTCTTAATCTATATGTCTTTGTATGGCTCCGCAACCAAGGATGTGTAATGACAGCTTAAGAGGATTTTTTGGGGTTCCTTCATTTTTCCCATTCGTCGTGTCACGTCTAGACCCTAGTCTTGGGTCATAACATCAAGTGCCCGATAGAAAATCTCAACCCATGTATCATCAACAATCTTGTGATCGGGGACCATCACCAAGCATTTGGTAAATCTCTCCTATGTAGTGCTAATAGAGTCACTCGGAAATTGCTCAAAGTTGTTGATTTGATCCTTGAGCTTCAACTTCTTAGATGTTGGGAAATATCTTTCAAGAAACACTCTCTGAAGCTCATCCCAACTTGCTATGGTACCCGGAGAAAGCTTAGACAACCATACAACTGCATTCTCAGTCAGTGACAATGGAAACACCCGCAAACCAACGACATCAAGAGAAAGATTTTGTGTCCCCATGACACTCTTACAAACAAAGATAATGTTATGGAGATGATAGTAGGGATACTCTGAAGGTAGCCCTGTGAATAACCCTTAGTTTTGGAGCATTTGAAGTAATCCACTTGATACCAAAAATTTAGCATCTACTGGTAGTGGGGGAAATACTATCGTACCTGTAATATCCATAGCCAAAGCGTTTATTGGTTCAATCCATAAGCGTTCTTGTTGAGATCCCTAAGTTGAGGCCTATTATCCCTTGGTGGTGGATTCTCCGCTCTTCCCATATCATCATTCATATTCATTTCTTCCTCAACCACGATTCCTCATTCACTTGAGCCATTCTTCTAAAGAGTTGATGGATCTCCTCATTGATCGGAACTAAGGGATTACCTTGGCTCTTTATGTTAGGCATACAACCTAGTACACCCTATAATTAAAATCAAACAACAAAGCCAAAAGCAAAAGTAAAATACAACAGAGTCTAGAAATTAATACTTAAACTAACAAATAGTGCAATCAAGTCAAAACCTAGTTGTATTCCCTGGCAATGGCACCATAATTTTTTATATTGTTCATGCTCCAATAAGAAATTGGTTGCTATCAGCAATTAACCTAACCAGAAGTTAAGGTCGAATCGACAGAGAATACGAGGTTTAACTACAAGAATTCACTATCAATCATTTAGAGTATCTATAACTAGAATCTCTGAATGGGGGAGATTATGATTCAAGAACAAAAACAAAAAAATAACACAACACTATAACGTGAGAAAAATCTCAATTTTAAGGATATCTTGGGATTTGTGTTCCCCATTGAAATGACCCCAAAAAGAGCCCAAAAATGTGCCTCCGAATTTCCAAAATTGTAAATTCGATATATCTCAAAATCTGTGCGCAATATCAAAAATTTGACTTCATATTCTTATTCAGGGTGTGAAAATTACGAGGGAAAGGCTCTAACCCCGATTTAAGAGCAAATGATTAGCAATTTCAATTTTCATAGTTTTTCTTATCTAGAATTGATCGGTGATATGTAGCTGTCGTGAACACTTGTTATTTTGGCCTTTGTGATAGGTTCGCATTTCAGACCAGATATAGACCTATGTATTTTGTTGCCAGTGATTTCTATCTGTATCTAAGGCTTTTGGGTCTTGGGCCTAAGTTTTCCCAATCGTGTTTTTACCTATAATCAAATTTTACCTTCATACTACCCAAAACATTTCCCAATACTCACTCAAACACTTAGCCATATTTTTACTCCAAAATTCAAGTCCCAAACCCTCATCCCAAGCTAAGGTATCCTAAACATTTTACAATACTCACTCAAACACTTCGTCATATTTTTCACCCCCCAAACTCAAGTCCCAAACCCCCATCCTAAGCTAAGATTCTCCTTCAAGGTTCTTCTTCAAGTTTCAAGTCTCCATCTTCAATCTTTACCAAGTTCATCTCTAAGCCAAGGTATGTGGGTTTCTTTCATGGATTCCTTTCACCCATGATACCCAAGCCCCTTTTACTTAAATTGCATAATTTAAAGATAATTTACAAATGGGTCTTGATTATTATGAGATTCACTGCTCACTATGTCAAAATTATATAAAGTTGTGACTGTTTTGCTATATTTTAAGCTATAAATTGTTGATCTATTATAAGATTTGATGAGGGGTTTTGATGTATATTTATAATTGACTATATGATGATGAAATGAGCTTATGTATATGATATATTCTATATAAGGTGTTGCACTAGACTATGCCTAATTCGGGTGACCTCACTAACCTACCAAGGGGTTTGTACTTTGGAAATCTAGCTTGATCTCTTCTGCACATCTGATATTCTATATGAGCATGAATTACTTAAGCATGTTTTGCTTAGGCATTGATCATACATATCATATTGTTATAAGTATGTCTATTATCTATTATTATGAATTTTGATTATGATGCTCAATTCTTGTTTACATTGTAGTCTACATACTTAATAAATTAAAATGTACTAATGCATACTCTATGCCTACTTTGTCTTGGCCCCCATTTTTATCTATGTATAGAGGTGTTTGTTGGACATGTTATGTATCTATGTAAAGAGCCTTGACTCTATTGTTCTTGATCTCTATAATATGAGTTTGTCTTTTGTCTCTTGATTATGATGTTGTGCAAGCTTTACCTTAATTCCATTGCCCCTATTCTTATTCTTTTATGTTGTATATACTGCTTCCGTGACCAAGGATGTGTAATTATATTCTACGAGGCATGCTTGGGGTACCTTTGGGTTCCCCTTGCATTATGTCATGTCTAGACCCCCATACTTAGGTTGTGAAAAACTTGGTATCAGAGCATTAGGTTGATAGATCCTTGGAGTCCAATGCACCATGTCGATTCGAGTCACATTCATGGTTGTGAAGTGCGCCATGACTATGAATAGTAAGCTGTGAGACGTTTGAAGAAATCTTTCCCTTTTTCATGTTCTAAGTCATGCTATAGAGTTGTGGTGAGTTTTTCTCCTAACTATTTTTCTTTGCTATGCTAGATCATGCCAAACACTCGAGGTCGAAAGGCACAAACTCCCAAGGAGCAATCTAACAATGGTGAGCTCCACGATGCTCTCACTATACTTGCCCAAGTTGTGGCCAACCAAGTCAATCAAGGGGTCCAAACCACTCATGCTACTATCCCCGGAGCTAGGGTAAGAGACTTCATGAGGATGAATCCTCCAATTTTCTATGGATCAAAGTTGGATAAAGATCCATAAGAGTTTATTGATGAGGTCTACAAAATCTTGAATATCATGGGTGTTGGGCTGAATGAAAAGGCAGAGTTGGTGGCATATCAACTCAAAGGAGTAGCCAAAATATGGCATGATCAATGGAAGGGTGAGAAGGGGGTTGGTAATATTGTGCTTTGGGAGGAGTTCAAATTGGCTTTCCTTAACTGGTTTTCCCTCTTGAGCTTAGGGAAGCTAAGTTGGTTAAGTTTGTGAATATTAAACAAGGTGCTATGAGTGTGAGGGAGTATGCCCTTAAGTTTATTCAACTTTCAAAGTATGTTCCTTATTTGGTGGCCGATCCTAGATCTAGGGTGAAAAAGTTCATGATAGGGGTCTCCAACTTGGTAAGTGAAGAATGTCGATCTGCCATGCTCATCAGTGACATAGACTCATCTCGGTTGATGACCTATGTCAAGCAAATAGAGGAAGAAAAATTAAGGAATAGAAGGGGGCATGAGACCAAGAGGGTCCATCTTGGGATAAGTTCCAAAGGGGTGGTCGGTTCCATCAAGGCCAAGGGTCTCACCATGCTATTAATAGGAGGTTTGCCAATGACTTCCGTTGGCCTCAAGGTGTTGGTGTTGTGGCTCCCATTCATATGTGTCATAAATGAGGAAGAGGTCATAAAGGGCCATATTTGAAGGGTTCTAATGCTTGCTATGAATGTGGGTAGCTTGGTCACAAAAAGGTATATTGTCCAAGAAACCGTGCCAAGGGCCGGGGTGCAAATACGATTTCATTGAGTAGAGGTGGTCCTCAAGGTGGTGCCCTAAGGAACAACCAATTTTATGCATTACATAGGATGCAAGGGGTTTGTGAGGTCCCCAATGTTGTTACTGGTATGTTGACAGTTTTTGACTTTGATGTGAATGCTTTGGTTGATCCGGGTGCCACTCTTTCCTTTGTTACCCCTTTTGTTGCTAAAAAGTTCTATGTTGTCCCCGAGTTATTGCATGAGTCATATGAAGTATCTACTCCTTTTGTTGCCTCTATTATTGCTAGGAAGGTTTATAGAAGTTGTCCTATTTACATTTTGCATAAGTTGCTGCGTTGTTATCTTGTTAAATAAGACATGGTAGATTTTGATGTCATTCTTGGGATAGATTGGTTGCATGCCTACAATGCGTCTATTGACTGTAGAACCTATAGGGTCAAGTTTGAATTTTCCTAATGAACTTGCCCTTGAACAACGAAGTCAAGATGTGGTGGTCAATGGTAGATTCATTTCATGCATTAAAGCCCATAAGTTGATTTCTAGGGGATGTTTGTATCATCTTATGAGAGTTAAAGATGTGGAGTACAAAGTCCCTTCCATTGAGTCGGTCTCCATTGTAAATGAGTTTCTTTATCTCTTCCCAAATGACCTTCCCAGTGTCCCTCCTAAACGAGAGATAGATTTAGGCATAGATCTCCTTCCCAATACTCAACCTATCTCCATTCCCCCTTACCATATGGCCCCGGTGGAGTTAAAGGAGTTAAAGGAGCAATTGAAAGATTTGTTGGAAAAGGGATTTATTAGATCTAGTCAATCATCTTGGGGTGCTTTGGTGTTGTTTGTGAAAAAGAAGGATAGGTCACTTAGAATGTTTATTGACTACCGACAACGCAATAGGGTCACTATAAAGAATTGATATCCTCTTCCAAGGATTAATAATTTGTTTGACCAATTGCAAGGGGCTAACTTCTTCTCTAAGATTAATTTTCGGTTCGTGTATCATCAAGTGAGGGTGAGGGAGTGTGATATTTCTAAGATGGACTTCCTTACTAGATATAGGCATTATAAATTTGTTATGATGTTTTTGGGGTTGATTAATGCACCGGCCATCTTTATGGATCTAATGAGTAAGGTCTTCAAACCTTACCTTGATTCTTTGTTGTGGTCTTCGTTGATGATATATTGCATCTTCATAGACCTAATGAATAAGGTCTTCAAACCTTACCTTGATTCCTTTGTTGTGGTCTTCATTGATAATATATTGATCTATTCACGTAGTAGGGAGGAGCATATGGGTCATTTGAGGGTTGTGTTGCAAAGGTTGAGGGAGGAGAAATTGTATGCCAAATATGACAAGTGTGAGTTTTCGTTGAAGGAGATTGCATTCTTGGGTCATGTGGTGTCGGGGGATGGTGTAAAAGTGGACCCTAAGAAAATCCATATGATTAGAAATTGGCCTAGACCATTGACCCCGTCAGATATTAGGAGCTTCTTGGGCCTTGTGAGTTACTATAGAATATTTGTGAATGGGTTCTCCATTGCTTCCCCTATGACCAAATTGACTCAAAAGAAGGTTAAGTTTGTGTGGACCGATGAATGTGAGAGAAACTTCCAAACATTAAAGGATACACTTATGTCTGCTCCTATATTGTCATCTATCGGATGGGCTGGAGGGTTTTGTTGTTAATTGTGATGCATCTAGAGTTGGTTTAGGTTGTGTGCTAATGCAAAATGGCAAGGTCATAGCTTATGCTTCTATACAACTCAAGGTGTATGAAAGGAACTACCCTATCCTTGATCTATAGTTGGCCACCATTGTATTTGTATTAACGATTTAGAGTCACTACTTGTATGGGGTGCATGTAGATATGTTTACCGATCATCAGAGCCTCTAATATGTCTTCACTGAAAAGGAAATCAACTTGAGTGTAGAACTTCTCAAAGACTATGACATGAGTGTGTATTATTATCTGGGTAAGGCAAATATGGTGGTGGATGCATTGAGTAGGTGTCTATTGGTAGTCTAACCCATGTTGATGGTGGTGGTAAGGAGATGGCTAGTGAGGTGCATCAATTGGCTAGATTGGGGGTTAGGTTTGAAGAGGTTGGAGATGATAGTATTGTTGTTGTTGATGGTTCCAAATCTTCCTTGGTTGATAAGGTGATAGCAAAACAAGATCTTTACTCTTCCTTGCTTGAATTGAAGGCCTTGGTGAAAGAGGGCAAACTAAAGGTTTTCTCCCAAGGGGAAGATGCTGCCCTTGGGCACCAATGTAGGTTGTGTGTGCCTTGTATTGATGGTTTGAGGAAGAAAAATCTTGATGAGGCCCATAATTCTGCTTATTCTATCCAACCCAGTTCCACCAAAAGGTATAGAGACTTGAGTGATGTGTATTTGTGGGGAGGTATGAGAAAGGACATTGCCAAATTTATTTTCTGATGCCATAGTTGTCAAGAAGTTAAAGCTAAACATTAAAGGTTGGGTGGCCTAACCCAAGACATAGAGATTCCCACTTAGAAGTAGAAGGTGATTAATATGTATTTTGTGGTTGGGTTGCCCAAGACTAGGAAACATTTTGATTCTATTTGGGTGGTGGTTGATAGGATGATGAAATTGGCTCACTTTCTACCGTTCAAGACCACATATGGAGCTGAATAGTATGCAAGGTTGTACATCCATGAGTTAGTAAGGTTGCATTGGGTTCCTTTGTCCATCATATCGGATTGCGGTTCACAATTCACTTCACATATTTGGAGGTCTTTTCAAAGGGGTCTTGGTACAAAAGTTCACCTCAGTACGACCTTTCACCCCCAAATGGATGGCTAAGCAAAAGAACATTCAAACACTTGAGCATATGTTAAGGGCTTGTGTATTGGAGTTTAGGGGTAGTTGGGATAAACATCTTCCTTTGATTGAGTTTGCCTACAACAATAGCTACCACTCTAGCATCGGTATGGCTCCTTTTAAGGCTCTTTAATGGAGACCTTGTAGATTACTAGTTGGTTGGTTTTAGGTTGTAGAGGTGGCCTTAATGGGATCGAATCTGGTTATGAAGGCTCTTGAGAAGGTTAGGATGATTAGGGAAAGGTTGAGAACAGCCCAAAATCGTCAAAAATCTTATGTCGATGTGAGAAGAAAAGACCTTGAATTCAAAGTGGGTGATTGGATTTATTTGAAAGTTTCTCCAATAAACGAAAGAACCCAAAGTCATCAAAAATCTTATGCCGATGTGAGGAGAAGACACCTTGAATTCAAAGTAGGTGATTGGATTTATTTGAAAGTTTCTCCAATGAAAGGTGTGGTCCATTTTAGTAAAAAGGGGAAGTTGAGTCCAAGATATGTTGGTCCCTATGAGGTCATGAAGAGGGTTGGTCCTTATGTTGCCTAGTGAAATGAAATTGGTTCATCCGGTGTTCCATGTGTCAATATTGAGGAAATGTGTTGGTGATCCTAATGTAAGTTCTAAGAGGCTTGCTTGGGGTCCTTTTGGATTCCCCTTGTGCCGTGTCACGCCAAGGCCTTAGGCTTGGGTCATGACACCCATGGTTCATTGACTCAATTACCCTAGGCAACATAATTACAATTGGAGAATCTTAGATAGGCAAGTGAGGAGATTGAGGAACAAGGAGGTGGCATCCTTTAAGGTCCTTTGGATGAACCAACAAATGGAAAGTGCTACTTGGGAGGCCAAAGCGGACATACAAAAATTATATCCTTATCTTTTTCATTCCACTCAAGCCTAAGGTAGTAATTCTAAGTCTCCTATGTGATTACAAGTCTTATGTTTCATCCCTTATGTCATTCATATGCATTCATTTTTAAGTTGAAAATTTTATGATAATTTTACACTTACATTGAGATTTTAAAAGTGGTGTTTTAAATGTAATTTTCCACTTTACTTGAGGTTGGTTTGATTATGGTCATTCTTGTCTTTCACGCCTATTTTACATTCAGGGACGAATGTTCTCAAGGGGGAGATATTGAAACGACCCCAAAAAGTGCTCGAAAATGTGCCTTGAAATGCCCAAAATTATAAATTCTATATATCTCAAAATTCGTGCGTGATATCGAAAATCCAACTTTATATTCTTGTTCAGGGTGTCAAAGTTAGGGGGAAAGGGGTCTAACCTCAATTTGAGAGCAAACGATTAACAATTTCAATTTTCATAATTTTTCTTATCCAGAATCGATAGTTTTTGCCTTTGTGATAGTTTTGCATCATGGACCAGATGTGGACCTATATATTTTGTTGCCAGTCATTTTTCTCCCGGTCAAAGACTTTTGGGTCTTGGGCCTAAGTGTTCCCAACTATGTTTTTACCCATACTTAGCTAAATTTCACCGTCATATTACCCAAAACATTTTCCAATACTCACTCAAACACATAGCCATATTTTCACTCCCAAATTAAAGTCCCAAACCCTCATCCCAAATAAGGTTTTCCTTCAAGGTGCTTCTTCAAGCTTCAAGTCTCCATCTCTAATCTTCACCAAGTTCATTTCTAAGCTAAGGTATATGGGTTTCTTTCATGGGTTGCTTTCACCCATGATACCCAAGCCTCCTTTTACTCAAATTGAATGATTTAAAGTTGGTTTACAAATGGGTCTTGATTATTATGAGATTCACTGCACATTATGCTAAAGCTATGTAAAGTTATGACTGTTTTGCTATGTTTTGAGCTATAAATCTTTGATGTATTATAAAATTTGATGAGGGGTTTTGATGTATATTTCTAGAGGGTGTTGCAACGTGTTAATTGATAGTTTTACAATGAATTTTCTTGCATGATTTCATCTCTATATTTCATGGTTTTATAGTAGCATTACACACCCTCTAAGTGTTTGATAAAATCTCTGGATGTGGTTTCTTGAGGAGTTGAAGGTCCAAAGCATTAGATATGATATGATTGACTACATGGTGGTGAAATGAGCTTATGTATATGATATATTCTATTAAAGGTAATACATTAGACCATGCCCGATGAGGGGTCAACATCTCAACCACTAGGTTGATGGGTTCTATGATCACTAACCTTGATGAGGGGTGAATATCTCAAACACTAGGGTGATGGGTGCTATCATCACTAACCTTGATGAGGGGTTTGTACCTCACATACTAGGGTGATGGGTTCTATCATCACTAACCTTGATGAGGGGTTTGTACCTCACATACTAGGGTGATGGGTTCTATCATCACTAACCTTGATGAGGGGTTTGTACCTCACACACTAGGGTGATGGGTGTTATGATCACTAACCTTGATAAGGGTTTCATACCTCACACACTAGGGTGATGGGTGCTATCATCAATAACCTACCAAGGGGTTTATACTTTTGAAATCTATCTTGGTCTTTTCTACATATATGATATTCTATATGAACGTGAATTACTTAAGTATATTTTACTTATACATTGATCATACATGTAACATTGTTATAAGTATACATATTTCCTATTATTATGCATTTTGATTATGATGTTCAATTCTCGTTTACATTGTATCCTACAAACTTAGTTCGTTCAAACGTACTAACACATACACTATGCCTACATGATGTCACCATCTAATAACCAGTGCCCAAATTGATCATCCTCCTCCTCCACGTGGCTAGTTCGGTGCTATTCAAGATAGTTGGTGTGTCCTTCACTCCAGGGACCTCAGTCTATGATTCTCGTATTATGTATTGAGATATTCTTCTTTATTGTTTATTTTGACCATGAGGGTGAGCCCTGTTACTTTGTCTTGGCCCCATTTCTTATCTATGTATAGAGGTGTTTGTTAGACATGTTATGTATCTATGATAAGAGCCTTGACTCTATTGTTCTTAATATCTATGATACGAGCTTCTATCTTTTCTCTTGATTATGATGTTGTGAAAGCTTTCCCCTGGTCTTGTTGCCCCTATTCTTATTCTTTTATGTTGTATCTATTGCTTTTGCGACCAAGGATGTGTAATGATGTTCTAAGAGGCTTGCTTGGGGTCCTTTTGGATTCCCCTTGTGCCGTGTCACGCCAAGGCCTTAGGCTTGGGTCATGACACCCATGGTTCATTGACTCAATTACCCTAGGCAACATAATTACAATTGGAGATTCGCATGCAGGATAGTAACTTAGGTTCTTCTAGTAATATTATGAATAGGCTTGGGACATGACACCCATGGTTCATTGACTCAATTACCCTAGGCAACATAATTACAATTGGAGATTCGCATGCAGGATAGTAACTTAGGTTCTTCTAGTAATATTAAGAAGGTGAAATTCGATTTTACCATGGCGCTTGGTCGGCAACCATGGTGTGCCAACTAACCATTACCTATTGTCCTTGTCAACCTCCCCTCGTCAGGTTCGATTGATTAGCTGACAACATATTAGTCGAATCTTGTTATCTACTTCCCTTTTCCTACTCGTCACTACCTTGGTCAGGAATGTAATGGTAGGCAGGGTTTGGTGTTTGCCACAACTAAACAACTATCATAATGAAGGGAAATAGATAATACATATAAAACCCCAATCATAGAAATACACAAACCTAGGTCATCTCAAGTCAACTACCCATGGTTCCCACAACCCCAAGTTGTGGGTGCTTAGCTACTCATGGCTAAGGCAAAACCAACAAAAATGTAAATATAAAACATGATGGAGAATTTTACCCAAAGCAATAAAAGTTGCAAACCACAAGTTTGATAGATTGACAATAAGTACAAAGCAAGATCTGCAATCCCCAAAATTGGGTTTTTTCAAGAGAAAAATGAAAAACATTTCTAAAACCCTAAAATATTCTTAAGAGAATATTCAAAGGCACATTCAATTCTTAATTTCGAGTCTGATGATTCATAAAACCCTAACTTAAAGTATTTATAGTGTTACACATTTAACCCTAAAAATTACACAGAAAAGATAGATGGTACATCTCGCAGGTATTACTAGTAGGATGACCTACGAGTCGTAATCGGGGTCTTATATCAGGTTCTTGGCATTTTGGACTCAACTGGTACGAGTGGTTGCTTGGACTACGACTGGTATGCTTCTCTCATAGTCTAGGTTTTCAGTTGTTGATCCAAAGTTTTGGCTCTCTGTTTCCTGCTATGAGTCCACCTATGTGAGTCATAGTGAGACTAATAACTCGTAGGATGGCCTCATAGGGTTGACCTCCACTTAGCAGATTTCTGATTTTTTGTCTCTATTTCTTGCTACTATAACAATCTACGACTTGTAGCTTAGGCTACAACTCGTAGGTGAACTCGTATGTCCTATGTTTCAGCAAAATCTGTAATATTTCCTCCAAAATCATGCTCACCTAACTTTTCTACAAGAACAACACAAAAGCACATAAAAACCATAAAAAGTAACATTAAGAACTCACAATATACCTAGTTTTGGACATCAAATGTGCTGTATTTTGACAGTACATCACCACACCACCATGGCTATTGTGACTTTGGAACTTTCCTTTACCACGGCCCCTCTTGGCCTCCTTACCCCTTCTTTTTGTCATATTTTCCTCCTCCAATTGTTCGGCATAGGTCATTACGCAGGACAAATCCATGGCACCTATCAACAAAGTGACACGACATTCTTCATTGCATAAGTCATTAAGCGGGACAAATTCATATCACTAATCAACATAGCGAACCGGCACTCCTTGTTCACCAAATTAGATACCCCTATTACAAACTTATTCATCCTAGACCTCGGATCGGCCACCAAGTGGGGAGCATATTTAGAAAGTTGGTTGAAGTTGAGGGCATACTCCCTCACACTTATTGACCCTTGCTTCAAATTCATGAATTCCATCATCTTGGCCTCCCTAAGCTCAAGATGGAATAACCGGTTAAGAAAGGCCACCTTAAACTCCTCCCGTAACACCATATTATTATGCCCCTTCTCCCCTTTCCATTGAGTAAACTATGATTGTGCCACCCCCTTGAGTTTGTAAGCCTCCAACCCACTAGCTCTTCTGACATCACACCAATGATAGCCAACACTTTACAAACCTCATCAATGAACTCTTGAGGGTCCTCATCCATTTTAGAACCATAGAACTCTGGTGGGTTCATCCTCATGAAGTTCCTTACCCTAGATGTTAGAGTAGGAGCTTGAGGAACTTGGGCCCTTTGGTTGATTTGGTTGGTCACCGCTTGGATTAGCATGGTAAGAGCATCCCAGAATTCATTTTGAACCATTCCTCCATCTTGAGGAACCTAAGGAGCAGAAGAAGTCAGTTGCTCCTCGAGTGCATCAGCTTTTTTTCCTCTTGTGTTAGGCATGATCTAGCATAGCAAAGAATAATTATTAAGGGGGAAAACCTTACCTCAACTCTATAGCACGACATTGACCATGAAGAAGGGAAATATTTCCTAAAATGCCTCATAGTCTCTCACTTATAGTTGTGTTGCATAAAACAACCATGAATTAGACTCTAATTGACATGGTATGTTAGACGTCGAGGATCTAACCACCTAGTACTCTAGTACCATTTTTGTCACGACCCGAACCTAGGGCCTAGTCATGACTAACGAATGGGTAACCTGAAGGAACCCCAAACAAGCCTCTTAGCATATTATTATACATCCTTGGTCATAGAAGCAATTGAATAGCATCAAAAGAATAAAAATAAGGGAAAAGGGACTAAGGGAGAACTTTTATAATATAAAAATCAAGATACAAGAGAGTCAAGGCTCATAGTATAATTACACATCATGTCCAACAACACCTCTACTACATAGATACTTAGTGGGGGCCATGACAAGCAACCGGGCTTATCCTCATAATTAAGGCATACATCAAGGAAAGCGAGAGTCTCAATATATAGCATAAGATCAAAGACATTATCCTCGAAATGGAGGACTCACCAACTAGCTTGAATAGACACCACTGGCCACGTGGAGGAGGACGATTACCAAATAGAGCTCTGGTTCCTACATGGTAATATCATGTAGGCATAGAGTATGCATTAGTACATTTAAATGAACTAAGTATGTAGGATGAAATGCAACAAGAGATAGACAACACAATTGAAATACATAATCATGAGAAATAGATAGTATAATAACAATATGACATGTATGAATGATGTTTGAAGTAAAACCAGATTATATAAAACATATTACACATGTAAGAAGATACCATCATCATAGACCAAGCACTAGTATGTGGAATCCAAGGCTTAGCACCCCCTTAGAGGGTGATCAAGTTATATACCCCTCAATCGGTAGATAGATATCACACCCTCCATCAAAGTGGCCAAGGTATCAATCCCTTAACATAGTTAATGGACTTCACACCCTCTATCATAGTGGTCAAGGTATCAACACCTTAACATTGTTAATGGACTTGACACCCTCCATCATAGTAGTCAGTATCAACCCCTTAACATGGTTATGGACTTGACACCCTCGATCATAGTGGTCAAGGTATCAACCCCTTAACATGGTTCATGGATTTCACACCCTCCATCATAGTGGTTAAGGTATCAACCCCTCAACATGGTTAATAGAATTCACACCCTCCATTATAGTGGTCAAGGTATCAACCCCTTAACATGGTTAATGGACGTCAAGCATCCATCATAGTGGTCAGGGTAAGCACCCCCTCAATAAGGTATGGTCAACATGAAAACCTAGGGATAATTTTCAAGAATTTATCATAATTTTACATTAATTTTATCATCATAAAGTCACTTAGCTGATATGTCATGCATAGGGCCTTCAACAACTCAAGAATCAATAACTGGACATTTTATCAAACACTTGGTGGGTGTATAATGCTAGTGTAAAACTATGCAATTCAAGAGTGAAATCATGCAGTAAAACTCAATGTAAAACCACCCATCAATACTTGGTAACACACGCAAACAATATATATCAAAGCCCTTCATCAAATCTCACGATAGGTCTTAGATTCATAGCTCAAAATATGCTTAAAAACAGTCATAATTTCATCAAACCACAACATAGTGTGTAGTGAATTCATAATAAATAAGACCCATGAGTAAATCAACTTTACAAATCATGCAATTTAGGTAAAAAGGAAGCTTGGATACCAAGGGTGGAAGGACCCATTGGTTGAAATGCACATACCTTAGCTTTGGAGAATTTCTTGATGAAGATTGGAAATGGAGACTTGAAGCTTTAGTGAAATCCTTAGATCCAGAATGAGTTTTTGGGACTTGAATTTTGAGGTAAAATATTGTCTAAGTGTTTGAGTGAGTATTTGAGAATGTCTTGAATGATATGAAGGTGAAATATGGCTAAATATAGGTATTTTCACGCATAGGAAGGCTTAGGCCCAAGGCCCAAAAGCCTTGGACTGAGATAAGAATCATTGGCAACAAAATACATAGGTCTATGTTTGGTTCGTGATGTGGACCTATCGCGGAGGCATATTTTACACTTGTCTGTGATGGCTGTGCATCACGGTACTATCGCAGATTGCCACTATTTTGTGCAAACTTAGGAAAATCAATTTTATCTACAATTGCTCTAAAATTGGGGTTTGACCTATTTCTCATTCAATTTTGTCCCCTGATAAAAAAATATGAAGTCAAATTTTTGATATCACATACGGATTTAAGATATATGGAAATTATGATTTCAGACACTTCTGAGGCACATTTTCGGGCACCGTTTGGGGTCATTTCACTCTGCCCCTACTTTGGTTTTACAGGAAGTATTGGAAGGTTTTGTTGTATATTGTGATGCCTCAAGAATTGGTTTGGGGTCTGCTTTGATGCAAAATGGTAAGGTGATCGCATATGCCTCTAGGAAACTTAACGTGCATGAGAAGAGTTATCCCACCCATGATTTTTAATTGGCGTCTATGGTATTTTTCTTTGAAAATTTGGCAAAACTATTTGTATGGGACTCATGTTGATGTGTGTACCAACCACGAGAGTCTACAATATGTGTTCACCCAAAAAGATCTTAACTTGAGACAAAGAAGGTGGTTAGAGCTCATTAAAGATTATAATATGAGTATGCATTATCATCCCGGCAAAGCTACTATTGTGGTCAATGCTCTAAGTTGAGTGTTCATGGGTAGTCTAGCTCATGTTGATGATGGTGGCAAGGAGGTGGGTAAATAGGTTCACCACTTGGCTAGATTAGGGGTTAGGTTAGATGAAGTTAATAATGGTGGTATAATGGTCGTCGATGGCTCTAAATCCTCCTTGATTGAGGAGTTAAAGTCAAAACAAGATCTTGACCCTGCCTGGATAGAGTTGAAGGCCTGGGTGAAAGATGGTAAAGTGGAGGTTTTCTCCCTAAGGGAGGAGATGGTACCCTTAGGTACCAAGGTAGATTGTGTGTGCCAATATTGATGACTTGAGGGAGTTGATTGTGAAAGAGGCTCATGAATCATCCTATCCTATTCTATTCCATTAGATTCCATGAGAATGGAAAGAGACTACGAGAAGGTACCTCGGTGAGATTTGATTGCACCGAATTTGGTTATGGAAGCTTTGGAGAAGGTGAGGTAGATAAGGGGAAAGGTTGAAGATGGCTCGAAGTGGGTAAAGGTCATATTACGATTTGAGAAGAAGAGATCTTGAGTTTGAGGTTGGTGATTGGGTTTACTTGAAGGTTTACACATGAAGGGTGGGGTCTAATAGGGCAAAGAAGGTAAATTGAGCCTACGATTTGTGGGTCCTTATAGACTTTTGAGGAGAATTGATAGTATTTCCTATGAATTAGAGTTTCCTATGGATATGAATGTAGTTCATCCGGTCTTCCATATGTCTAGGTTGAGAAGATGTGTTGGTGATCCAAGTGCTATAGTGCCCTTAGAGGTTGTGGCTATTGTGGAAGATAAGTTGACCTATGAGGAGGTCCCGGTGGAGATTTTGGATAAATATTGAAGAGGTTGAGAAAAAAGGATGTTGATTGATGGTTTTACAAGAGATTTTCTTGCATGATTTCATCTCTAAATTGCATGGTCTTTACCCCCACTACACCCCTCCCCAAAGTGTTTGATGAGCTCCCATTAAGGTTCTTTGGAGAAATCAACAAGTCAAAAGCGTCACATCGGGAGCCAGAGCAGACATGAAGAAGCGATATATGTACGTCTTTCACTCTATTCAAGCTTAAGATAGCAAATTAAGTCCTATCTATGATTTCAAGTCTTAAGGTTCAGCCCTCATGTCATTTTGCATGCATTCATGTTCATGGTAGCAAGTTTATGGTGATTTTTGACATCTATGATTGAAAATTTTTGGAAATGAGGTTTAAGTGCATTTGTTACATACATGTCAGGCTGAACAATCCATAATTACTTCTTTTACTCATGTTTCTTTGACATTCGGAGACGAATTATCCCAAAGGGGAGCTATTGAAATGCCCCAAAAAATGTGCTTCGAAAAAATGCCCATAATCGTAATTTTCTTATAAGTCAAAACTCATGCGTGATATCAAAAATCTGACTTTATATTCTTGATACGGGGAAAAATTGAGTGGGAGAAGGGTATAATCTGAATTGTAGAGAATCCGTAGAAAAAAATAATTTTTGCTAATTTACTATTTCCAGTGGCCAACCACGCCTTGGCCGCGATGCGCTAGGGGCGGGGATTACTGTTGGAGGGCAGTTCATGCCTCATCCGCATCATGCCAAGGGCGCAGGCCAGTGTATTATTTTCCTTGGTTTTTCTATCTCAGCCAAGGAATTGGGGTCACAACCCCATGCCCACTTATGTGTGAAAACACCTATACTTAGTCATTTTCAACTCTATATAACTCAAAACCCTCATAAAAAACTCTCTAAGACTTAACTAAATATCTCATTCAGATTTCAAGGATTTCAAGCTCAACTTTGGAACTCAATGATTCTCTTTAAGCTCATCTCAAGAAAACCCAAGTTTAAGGTATGTGGGTTGTGACACCTTGTAACTTTATGCTCTTGTGTATCCACGTTTCAAGCTTCATTTGGTTAGGTTGGGATATACTAGATTCACGGGTTACTCCTAGTACCTAAACGAGTTCAAGACTTACCTCCAAGTTGAGTTCTGTGTGTTGTTTCATGTAAGGGTCAACTTTAAACTAGCATAAACCTTAGCAATTAGAACTGGATAGCCCACAACATGTCAACTGAAATCCCTCTGAGTAAGCTTTGTAACGCATTTTCTTTCACCTCATTCCAACATTGGATTAAGGAGTTATGACCATTTTCATTAGACCCTCCATTGTAGTGAAGCCCCACGGGCACCCATATAGGCAGTGTGGTCTTGTACGGCTCGTGTGAAGGAGTATGGGCCATGTCACCTTGGTGTGTGGTGGCCAACAACTTTTTCTTGTCTAAGTGAGGTAGGATGGACCAGTACACGGTCCGTGAAAGTGGCCGTCAAAGTGATGAGATGTTAATTTTTCCAAGTTTCCCAACTTCCATTTTTTTCACTAAGGCACTTACACGGGCACTCCATATGTCCTGTGCCACACAGCCAATGAAGTCTCCTCTGAGATGACACTCTGCCATTTTTTCTAGCCGGTCACTAATGGTATTTTCGTAAATGCTAATTATCTTAAAGACTCTTTTTTGACTTTTTAGGCTATTTTAACCTTCCTAGAAGACCTAAACTCTAATTTTAAGGACCCAATTTCATTACTCTCATCTCAATCACACTCTCATATCCTCTTAAGAGTCCCTATCAAGCCCCAATTCAATTTCAAGGAAACCTAAGAACAAGATTGGATTCAAAGATCATTTCCAAGCCTCCATTCTTCCCAATCTCAATTCCAAGCAACTCTAGACCTAAGGTATGTGGTGTTGAACCATTGAATCCTTCCATCCATAGTGCCTAAACCCTCTTTTAATAAATATTGCATGATTTAATGTTAATTGTACAAATAGGTTTACTAGTATGAACATGTTTATGAACTATGTTAAAGCTATGTAAAGATGTGACTATTTTTCTATTTTTTGAGCTATATATCTTGGATCTATTGTAAGTTTTGATGAGAGATTTTGATGTGAATGTCTTAGAGGTGTTGCAATGTATTGATTGATGGTTTTACAAGAGATTTTCTTGCATGATTTCATCTCTAAATTGCATGGTCTTTACCCCCACTACACCCCTCCCCAAAGTGTTTGATGAAATGTCTAGTTATGGTTTCTTGAGGAATTGAAGGTCCTAAGCATGAGATATGATATGAATGATGTTATGATGACAAAATGAGCTTATGTATATGATTATTCCTATATGAAGTGTTGCATAAGACCATATGATGAATCCTATGTAAAGTGTAGAACTCAACCATGCCTAATCCGGGAGGTCTAAGCGCCCGATTAACCTACGAAAGGGTTTGTATTTCTCCACTTAGTGATGCGAAAGCATCATCACTAACCTAGATAGGGGTTAGTACTCATCAACCTAGATGAGCATTAGCACTTATCCACCTAAGTGATGGGGTAGCATCATCACTAACCTAGATAGGGGTTAGTACTCATCAACCTAGATGAGCATTAGCACTTATCCACCTAAGTGATGGGGTAGCATCATCACTAACCTAGATGGGGGTTAGTACTCATCCACCTAAGTGATGGGGTGGCATCATCACTAACCTAGCAAAGGGTTGTATATTTGGAAATCTAACTTGGTCTTTTCTACACATATGCTATCCTATATAAGCATTAGTTACTTAAGCATGTTTTACTTAAGCATTGATCATACATGCAATATTGTTAGATTATGCCTATTGGCTATTGTTATGCATTTTGATTATGATGTCTATCTCTTGTAGCATTGCATCCTATATACTTAATACAGTAAAACGTACTAATGCATACTCTTGCCTACATAATATCACCATGTAGGAACCGTAGTCCCTTTTGAGCATCCTCCTCCATATGGCTAGTACGACCTTCTCAAGATAGTTGGTGAGTCCTCTATTCTGGGGACCTAGTTTGTGAATGCTTGCAATGTATAAGATATTATTATCCTTGATGTATTGATCTTGTTGACTATGAGGGTGAGCCTGGTTACATGTCTTGGTCCCCGCTCTTATCTATGTAGTAGAGGTATCATTAGACAAAGCTATGTATTTATGCTATGAGTTGATTCTATTACCTCTTGATCGTATGCTATGATAAGTTCTCCCTTAGCCCCTTTGCCCTTATTTCTATTCTTCAAATGTCTTAATTGCTTCTGCAATAAAGGATTTGTAATGATATGCGATGAGGCTTATTTGGGGTCCCTTCGGGTTCCCCATTTGCTGATCACATCTAGGCCCTAGGCTTGGGTCGTGACATGGGTTTCATCCATTGGGTCCTTTCACCCATGGTGCCCAATCTTTCTTTTTATGAAAATTGCATATTTTTAAGTTGTATCTTCTATGGGTATCTCTTATTGTGGATTATGATTATAAATTATGTTGGGGTTTTATGAAATATTGATCTAGTATGCATGATTATCTATTTTAAGCTTATACCATGGTTTGATTATATCTATTGAGACTATACATATTTGAGCTATGAAACTATGATCTAATATGAGATTTGACCATGAAAAGTATCTATGATGTTACAAGTATTAAGTTAAGCCCTATTTCAAGACTTTACCTCTTGTGAGCCATTCATGTTAAAGTAGGTGTTCATGTATGATCTACACTCATGTTTCAAGTTAGGCTCACCATTAAAGGTCAAGTATGTTGAAGAGCTACTCATGTCATGTTCCTTACAAGTTATTAAAGTTATGATTATTTTAAGTAATCCGTGGAATTAGACTTAGCACCAATGAATTGGACGTTGGCATGAACCATCTTTAAGGGTCCATACTCCTTTCCTCAAACTATGTGACAACATAGGATTATTATGATGTTGGCGTGGACTATCTTCAAGGGTCCATACTCCTTTCCTCAAACTATGTTCCAACATAGGATTATGTTATGCCCATGCTACACTGGTGGATCCATTTAGTGCACTTTATCATGAAATCCACCCCAAAATGGGATAGGTTCCCGTAAGGGGAGTTAGTTCTCCGAAATGTGATGAGCTCTCGTAAGGTGAAGTATGGTTTACCTTGGCAAATACACCACCTCTTTACCAATAAGGGGTAATCATGGGGATTGCAAGTTGTAGCTCACTTGTTCTTACTCTTTATCGGTTGAGGTCTCTTTCTACATATGTATCATGTTCTATGCAAGTTGAATGTTTTACAAACATGTATCATGTTATGCTTAACTATTCTCTATTACTATGCATTTTGACTATATTGGCTTATATCTTATTGCATCCTACATACTTAGTACCTTCAAACGTACTAACGCATACATTATGTCTACATGATATCACCATGTATGAATCGGAGCTTCTCTTAATCATCCTCCACGTGGCTAGTGAGATTATTCAAAGATAAGCTTGGTGAGTCCTCAAGTTCGGGGACACATCTACTTTCTGTTGTTATTTCTAAGACTTCTTGATGCTGAACATTTGACATTATGAGGGTGAGCCAAAAGAGTGTCTTGGCCTCGCTCCATTCTATGTTTAGAGGTGTTGTTGGAATATTATGATGTATTTATGCTATAAGCCTGACTCGATGCTTTTATGATTATAAAAGACTTCCGGTAGTCCCACTCCCCTTTTATATTATCTCTTGTTATTGTTTACTTTGCTTCCACGACCAAGGATGTGTGATTGATATGCTAAGAGGCTTGTTTGGGTCCCTTAGAGTGCTCATTCACTGTGTCACATCTACGCCCTAGGTTTGGGTCGTGACATTGGGCCTCTTCATAGACTGACTAATATTGAAGATGACTTCTTCATCATTTAATCGAAACTTGAGTTGGCCAGATTCCATATTCACAAATTCTCACCCGATTGCTAAGAAGGGCCTTCCCAAGATGATTGGGACTTCGAATTCGGAGAGGAATATGAATTTTTCCACTTTGACAAGGACATCATACAATATCCCCATCAGCTTCTTCACTATCCTTTCAGCCATAAACAACCACATATTTATTGGTTTAGGTGATCCTAACCAAACTTCTTGAACACTACAAGAGGCATTAGATTGATGCTGGCTCCTAGATCACATAATTCCTTTGCAAATTCAACATCTCCAATGATGTAAGGTATGGTGAATGCTCTGGGATCTTTTGGCCTCTACACTAAGGATCTCGTTGTGATTGTATTGCTATGTTGAATCTCTTGAGAGAGCTATTGGCTCACAGTCCTCTTCTTAGTTACCAAGTCCTTCATGAACTTTTCATAACTGGGCATCTTCTCCAATGCCTCAATGAGAATGATATTGATGGAGAGTTGCTTCAGCATGGAGATAAAGTGTTGGAATTTATCTTTCTCCTCCTTCTTTTTAAGTCTCTGAGGGAATGTAATGGGAGCTCAAGGAATGGGTTTCAACTTCTATGGCATCAATACTGCATCACTCAGCCCATCCTTAGTTCTAGCATCTCCGGTCTCTACATCACTGCTTTCAACCATCTCCTCACAAACCTTATCATCATCAACTCGCATTGATGGGTTAATGGTCTATTTGCCTCCACGTGTCATCACTACCCACATTTTTTAGATTCTACACTATATTGCTAGACAATGTACCATTTTTACATTAGTTTAATTAAGTCAAGATCTGACCAAACTATTGCTCTAGCTGCTTGATAGAAATAGAATAAGACTCAATTTTTTTAATAACGTTGGAGATGTCAGATTTTATCCCCTTCCAGGTCTTATCCTGAGCGTCATCCTTCTTCAATAGTCGGTCTAACATCCTTTCAATTTGAGAGCTACTAGCATCAGAGTGTCAATTATGTGGTGGCACATACTAACCATTTCTATATCCATCTCTGCATCCCCAATCATCTTTCTGTCCTAGCCTCTATTCCTGTCATAAAAGCCTCCTCGATTGTTGTCTTTGGAGGTGTCATCCCTGTTAATGTTCCAAGATTGGTTTTCTTAACCTTAGCACTAATAATCCTAATAGGATGCTAGGGCATTGGTCCAAAAACCTATCATCTGATCAATGACAAAGCAAGTGTCCTCCTCACAGTAAGGCACCTCATACATGGGTGCTCGTGGGGTTGATAAGCTACTATATTCACATGTTCCTGGCTCTGCTTCATCAATAACCACACATTAGTGCTAATCTGAGTAATCTTTTGCATCATCTCCTTATTTATCTTTGCCTATGATGAATTATACTGATTGAGAATCATCTTTTAGTAGAAGACTTTCTCTCGTCCCCCATGTATGGTTAGTCTTGACCATTCTCTCCAACCCTTCTGCTATCGTCGGAAATGGACAATCTTAAAACTACCCTCCCATTATAGTGTCAGTAATAGCATAGCTATTTTCATCCAAGGCTCAATATATAATTCCACCAAGGTATCATCAATGCTTTTGTGGTCAGGGACACTCCTCAGGCACTTTGTGAAACTCTCCTATATATTATTGCCTACATACTTAGTACCTTCAAACGTACTAACGCATACATTATGTCTACATGATATCACTCCTATATATTATTGATCGAATCACTAGGAAATTGCTTCAAGTTGTTGATTTGACCCTTCAACTTCAGCTTCTTCAACCTAAGATAGAACCTCTTCAAAAAGGCCTTTTGGATTTCAACCAAGCTGGTGGTTAAACACTGTGGGATCTCAGATAATCATAGCGTTGCTTCGCTTGTTAGAGACAATATGAAGACACGAAGCCCAACGATATCAATGGATAAATTCTGCCTTCCCATCAAGCTCTTACAGATGAAGCTAACATTATGTAGATAGTTATGCAGATCCTTTGATGGTAATCCCGTGAATAACCCTCAATTTTGCAGCTTTTGAAGTAATTTACTTGAAACAACAAACTTTGTGTCATTCGGTAATGGAGGTAACACAACAGCTCTAGTGACATCCATCACCATAGTATCAAGTTGTATTGATTTCATGTGTTAGCCATAGCTTGAAGATCCTGTGGTGGTGGATTAGCATCCTCAAGTGGTGGTGGGTTGTTATTATTATTGTTTTGGTGCAGTGTTGCATTCACTACATCAATTGTAGCATTGTTTGCATTGTTTTAGACTACTCTTCTCAATGTCTTCTTGTTCTCAGGGTCTGCCTCGATTGACCATTGTGCATAAATAACACCTGCATACTGTAACAAAACAAAAATAACCAAAAACATAAAATGAGGTAAATAAGGATTAATTCTTTAATTACTCAAGTAAAACTAGTCTAAAGACTTATTCCCCGGCAACGGCACCAAAATCTTGGTGTCGCCCAAGCTACACCTCTTTTTTGAAGGTTTAAGTGGTCATTGTCAAGATATATAACCTAACGAAGGTTAGGGTCGAACCCATGGGAAATATGGTCTAGATTCGAAATAATTGCAAGCAAGTCAAGTGGACTAACCTACTTATCTCCCAAAAAGGGAAGTTTGTAATTGAAAGAAGATAAACCTAAACTAGAAGCAAGTATTGTGAAACCAATGAGAAAAGTAACTAGGATATTGTGTTCCCTATGAATTCCTAACTTAGTATCACTAGATAATCATAACCTTTTCTAATGCGTAGCATGCAAAATAGTAAGTTATGTTTACCAAACCCCTTGACACAAACAAGATGTAAATTTCACTGCATGATTTGATCCATCCCTGTAGTGTGACATTACTAACCCTTACCTATTGTTCCAGTACAACTTTCCTTTGACCCAGTTTGGTTGATTAGACGAGAGCGATCTAATTAAATCCTGTTAATTAATCTCTTTTTCCCATTCATTGCTACCTTGATCTAGTCAATAAGAATTAGGAGGATTCTAATGTTGGCAATCATTAAAATGCAATCAAAACATAAAGAATATATTAATACATGCATGCACACATTCTAAGAATTACGAATTATCTGGTTTTATCTTGTTAGTTCTTCTTGTTACTCACATCCCTAGTTATGAATTTAACTATGCATAATCATTGTAGATGAAAGAATTATGATAAGAATAGCATTAATTGAACACTTTCAAGGATGAAATTAAGAACAAGAAATCCCAAATCCTCATTAGAAATCATAATGTAATATTTTTTATGTAAAATTCACAAGTATGAAGTTACAAAGGTGTTTCTCAGTTCTCTCGTGCATATTTCTGTCAAAAAGACCTAAAACCCTATTTATAATAATTAAAATACAAATCAAAAATTAAATAGGAAAACTGGATTCGGCAGCTTCAACAGACTGGTTATAGGTCGTACAAAGTTTCACAGCCCATACCTAGGTTTTATACTCTGCATTTTTCAAAAAATGGTATCCCATCTACTAGACCTTTCTACAAGTTGTATTAAGACTTACGGCCTGTATAGGGTTTCATCTGACAACTCTTCAGAAACTAGGCAAAATCTGATCCTCAAGGCACGAAACAAATCCACGACTCATACAAACATCTATGGCTCATCTGGCAATTTGTGAATGTAAATTCAGAAAATAAGCCCTTCACTGGATCTCACCACGAAATACCTTTATAGCTTGTGGAAGTATCCATGCTCATATAATGTCTCGTAAATCCTCAAAAATTTCATTTCTGCAGACTTTTGCCCAAAACAATGACAAATCCTGTAATCCAGCAAAATAAACATAACAATACATCAAACCTACTAACATTGCTTCGAGAACACACAAAATTCTAAGTTTTAAGCATCAAAAGTGTTATATTTTTATAGCACATCAAGAGGTGATGTGGAATCAAGGGGTGCTTTCACATGGTGGCACCAGATTGTAGCATGTGGTAGTGGCATGGCAAGTGTAGCAGCCTTTCTATACATGGGGCTTTCTATTCTATGAAAGGAGATATAGTTGTGTGTTTGTGCGTGTGTGTGTATATATATGTATGTATGTATGTATGTATGTATCAACTCTATGCCTTGGTTTTAAGGGCATTTTATATCCAATTTGAGTGATTTAAAAGTCTACATTGTACGTATTTTTGTAAGGAAGCTGTGGTGTCAAGATTCAGTTTTAGTGCATAATTTGAGGTAAAATCTTTGTTGTTTCACTGATTGTGTATCAAAAACGAGTGAAAACTTTATGTTGCAATATTTTGATAATTTCTCAATAGAATTAAGTGAATTTTGTGTCTAAATTGTTCTATTTTATGAGAATATTTTGGTATACTTGGATCTTTTAAATTTGGCTATATTTTTTTGGAATTTCACCAAGAAGTTATTTAGCAATGTTTTCTGATAAGTAGTGCAACTTCATCTTTTAGCCGTTTCTTTGTCTTATGGGATCTTTTTTGGCTCAATTTCTGGCTATGGACTTAGAGTGATGTAGGGGTTATTCTATGGGGGTTCATTTGGTATGTTGGGTTTGGGGCTCATTTTTCCCCATTTTAGTCGTAATTTATGCAATTCAGTCATTTCTTGTGATTTGATATCCAAATCAGCTATAATGATCTTGTGACTTATGTTTTGACAGTTGAGCAACGTTGGAGATTACAAGGTAGGAAAAAGAATGGGTGGACTAATCAGGAATCAAGGGACTACCTTCAAAGTAGGCTAGGCTTTCCTTAAATCTAGACTGAGTTGAAATGTGTAGTGAGAGCCTATTTTTTATAGAGGTCCCTGAGTAAAGTATAAATATATGATGACGAGACTATGGTTGTTATTTAGACACTATGATATCTGTATATGTTCTATTAGTTGGTTTTAAAACTTTTTTGATTGTCTATGCTTCTGATAAGGAATGTAAGGGTAAGTTAGCGGTAAGTTAAGCAAAAATGCCACTTGCGTACATATATTTGACTGTTTGAATTTTGGGTCGACTTACTGGGCCCTCTAACACAAAAACCTATATTATGGTTTCACCATTGTGATTATCTGTAACCTATATATTCTAATTAAATTATATTAGAAAGCTAGACTTGACCATTACAGATTGTGATCATAGTTTGGGCTCTATAATAGCTATATATATTATAGTAGCTGGCTATTAACATTGTTAAGGTGTGGGTCGACTTACTGAGTGCTAAATGTAACTTACGCCATGTAATAGGTACGGACAACAATCTTGACCATTGTTTACCTGTGTGAGTAGTCTAGTACTGATGCTATGTAGTAGTTGAGAAGTGGGGTTACTGTGTATGTTTTATAAATGGCTAGCTGTACTAAATATGTATCATATATGATAATATGAGATGGTAATAGTTGTACTGATGGCTATACGAGCTATAATCACTATAGTAGATGAGTTCTGGCACTGTTGAACTACAAAAAGGCTTGGTGAAGGTTGGATATGGGCTAATGCCCTATAACAAGTATGTATTCTGGCTTAACTCTTATCTGTATGAATGTGTAGCCTGATGCTACTGAGATATGCTGGCTGTGAGGCTATTTGATGATTATATGTCATATTGCGGGCTGACTTTTATATAGATATTATCTCGATTGGCCGATTTGTTTTGAATACCTGTGATATAGTCATATTGTGGACTAATTCTGGTATAGATATAACTCTGTTAGGCTTGGTTATTCTGGATACTTATGATTTTCACGACCCAAGCCTAGGGCTTAAATGTGACACGGCACATGGGGAACCCGAAGGGACCCCAAGCAAGCCTCTTAACATATCATTACACATTTTTGGTCGCGGAAGAAATAAAACACAACAAGTAATAGTAAATTGGGACAATCGGGACTAATGAAACACTTTCATATCATAGACATCAAGAACAAGAGAATTATAAAATATGACATTAAGAGATAGACATAAAAAGAGAAATGGGACTAAGGGTAAACTTCCATATCATAACATCACGGAACAAGAGAGTCAAGGCTCATAGCATAGATACATAACATGTCAAACAACACCTCTACTACATAGATAAGAGCAGGGGCCATGACAAGCAACTAGTCTCACCCTCATAGTCAATACATAAAATAAAAGAAAGATAGTCTTAGTACATAGCAAGAGATCATAAGCAACATCCCCGGAATGGAGGACTCATGAATAAGCTTGAGAGACAATCGTACTAGCCATGTAGAGGGGGAGGATGACCAAGCGGTGCTCTGGTTCCTACATGGTGAAATCATGTAGGCATAGAGTATGCGTTAGTACATTTGAATATACTAAGTATGTAGGATGTAATGCAACAAGTGATAAGCACCAAAACAAAATGCATAACATAGGCAAAGAATAAGCTTATAGCAATATGGCATGTATAAATGATGCTTGATTAAAATCATGCTTATATAGATCATAATACAAGTGTAAGGAGTGACCATCCATAATGCGATCCAAGCCCTACCACTTTCTTGGAGAGGTGCATGAGGTACAAACCCCTTCATGGGGTTGATGGAGTACAAACCCCCCAAACAAGGTTGATGGAGTACAAACCCTCCAACAAGGTTGATGGATACGAACCCCCAACAAGGTTGCATGGGCCTTCCACCTCCCAAGCAAGGCGATCGAGGTACAAACCTCTCAACATGGTTACTAGGGCGTATAACCTCCCAAGTGAGGCTTGGTCAGAGATAATATCATATACATACATTCCTTCCATCATCATCATATATGTACATTCCTTTCATCATCATCATATACATATATTCCTTTCATCATCATAAAGTCATTCAACTTATAAGATATGCATTGGACCTTCACTTCCTCAAGAAATCATAATCCAAAAATTTTATCAACCACTTGGCGGGTGTGTAGTGCTAGTGTAAAATCATGCAAATCAAGAGTGAAATATGCTAGAAAATTCAATGTAAAACCATCAATAGATACTTGGTAACATACTCAAGCAATATACATCAAAACCTTTTATCAAATCTCTCAATAGATCTTGATTTCATAGCTCAAAACATGTTAAAACACTCATAATTTCATAAACCCCAACATAGTGTGCATTTAAATTCATAATAGATAATACCCAAAATAAATCAACTTTAAATCATGCAATTTGGAGTAAAAAAGAGCTCGGGTACCATGGATGAAAGGAGCCCATGAAAGAAACCCACATATCTTAGCTTGGGAGAATAGATTAATGAAGATTGGAGATGGAGACTTGAAGTCTGATTGAGAGCCTTAGAATCCGGATGAGTTTGAGACTTGAATTTAGGAGGTGAAATATTTTCTAAGTGTTTGGGAGTGTATTTGGGAAAGTCTTGAATGATATGAGGGTGAAATAAGGCTAAGTGTAGGCATTTTGACGCATGGGAAAACATAGGCCCAAGACCAAAAAGCCTTAGACTGAGATAGAAAACTAGCACAAAAATACACAAAAGTGCACCCTTGGCTCATCACTCCAGGGGCGCGGATCGTCTCTGAAAATCACATTTTTGTGATTTTCAAATTTTTCTATGGTTCCTCTTAAATTGGAGTTAGATCCTTTTCCCACTTAATTTGACACCCGAACATTGTTTTACAAAAATTAACAAAAATGATATTTTGCTACGAGTCCTTTAAAATCTGGGTTATACCTATTTCCTACTAAATTTTCCCCCTGATCGAGAATATGAAGTTGGATTTTTGATGTCACGCACAGATTTTGAGATATATAGAAATTATGATTTTATTAAATCGGGGTTAGACCTATTCTCCACTCAACATGACCCCCTAAACAAGAATATGAAGTTGAATTTTGATATCGCGCATAAATTTTGAGATATATGGAGATTATGATTTTGGGCATTTTCGAGGCACATTTTCGGGCACTTTTTGGGGTCATTTCAATATCTCTCCTTTGGGAACATTCTTCCCTAAAAGTCAAAGAAATGTATATGAGAGACACAAACATGACCATTTCATCCCACAAAGAGATACAACAATGCACTTAAACATCATTTCAAAAATCTAATCATAAGTGTGAAATCATCGTGAACTTGTCAATTTAAACATAAATGCATGCAATGACTTAGGGGCTGAAACATAAGAATTGAGATCATATAGAGGACTTAGATCACTACCTTAGACTTGAGTGGAGTGCAATAGATAAGGATATCATTTTTGCATGTCCCCTTCGGCCTCCCAAGTAGCACTTTCAACTTGTTGATTCCTCCAAATGACCTTAACGGAAGCCACATCCTTGTTCCTCAACCTCTTCACTTGTCTATCTAAAATATGAATCAGAACCTCTTCATAGGCCAAATTGTCTTCAAAAACACCCACCACATCAAGAGGCATAATAGTATTAAGGTCACCCACACACTTCCTCAACATAGACATATGAAAGACCGAATGAACCAACTCCATTTCACTAGAAAAATCCAACTCGTAGGCCACCTTACCAATCCTTCTCACCACCCTATAAGGACCCATATATCTAGGTCTTAACTTGCCCTTCTTGCCAAAATGGACCACACCCTTCATGGGTGACACCTTCTAGTCCTAATCACTAACCTTGAATTCAATATCCCTTCTCCTCACGTTAGTATAGGACCTTTGGCGACTTTGGGCCATCTTTAACCTTTCTCTAATAATCTTAAACTTCTCAAGAGCCTCCATAACCAGATTTGATCCCAACAAAGCCACTTCTCCAACCTCAAACCACCCAACTGGTGATCTACAACGCCTACCATAGAGACCCTCAAAAGGAGGCATTTCGATGCTAGAATAATAGCTATTGTCATAAGCAAACTCAATCAATGAAAGATAATTATCCGAACTACCTTTGAGCTCTAACACACAAGACCTAAGCATGTCCTCAAGAATTTGGATAGTCCTTTCAGCTTGGCCATCTGTTTGAGGGTGAAAGGTCATACTAAGCTTAACTCTTTTACCAAGACCCCTTTGAAAGGACCTCAAAAAGTATGAAGTAAATTGAGACCCATGATCCGATATGATTGACAAAGGAACCCCATGCAACCTTACCAAGTCATGAATGAATAACTTAGCATAATCCTTAACCCCATAGGTAGTTTTAACCGGTAGAAAGTGAGCTGATTTTATCATCCTATCAACCACAACCCAAATGGAATCAAAACCCTTTCTAGTCATGGGCAACCTAATGACAAAATCCATATTAATCACCTCTCACTTCTAAGTAGGAATCTCTATGTCTAGGGTTAGGCCACCTAACCTTTGATGTTCGGCTTTGACTTGTTGGCAAGTATGGCAATCAGATCCAAATTTGGCAATGTCCCTCTTCATGCCTCCCCACCAATACACATCCCTCAAGTCTCTATACATTTTTATGGAACTAGGGTGGAAAGAATAACAAGAATCATAGGCCTCATCAAGGATTTTCTCCCTCAAACCATCAACACAAGGCATACACAACCTACCTTGGTACCTAAGGGCACCATCTCTTCCTTGGGAAAACCTCCAGCTTGACCTCTTGCACCAAGGTCTTCAACTCTAATAAGGAGGGATCAAGGTCTTGCTTTGTTATCACCTCATCAACCAAGGAAGACTTAGAACCATCAATGCACCAAGGTCTTCAACTCTAATAGGGAGGGATCAAGGTCTTGCTTTGTTATCACCTCATCAACCAAGGAAGACTTAGAACCATCAACAATAATACCATTATTACCATTTCTTCTAACCTAACCCTTAATCTAGCCAACTGATGCACCTCCTTAGCCACCTCTTTATCACCACCATCAACATGAGGTAGGCTACCCATAAACACCACAATATTAGCCTTACCGAGATGATAATGTACACTTATATCATAGTCCTTAAGAAATTCTAACCATCTCCTTTGTCTTAAGTTGAGATCTTTTTGAGTAAACACATATTGAAGGCTCTTATGATCGGTGAACACATCAATATGTACCCCATATAAATAGTGATGTCAAATCTTTAATGCAAATACAATGGTAGCTAGCTCAAGATCATGGGTAGGATAATTCTTTTCATGCACTTTGAGTTGTCCAAAAGCATAGGCTATGACCTAATCATTTTGCATCAACACACAACCCAAGCCAACCCGGGAAGCATCACAATACACAACAAATCCTTCTAGACCTTCTAGTAGTGACAATATAGGAGCGGACACAAGTTTATCTTTCAATATTTGGAAACTCCTTTCACATTCATCAGATCACACAAATTTGGCTTTCTTTTGAGTCAACTTTGTCATAGGGGAAGAAATAGAGGATAACTCATTCACAAACCTCCGATAATAACCTGCTAAACCTAAGAAGGTCCTAATATCAATGGGGTCAATGGTCTAGACCAATGCAATAACACCAAAAAGTGCCCGAAAATGTGCCTCGGAAGCGCCCAGAATTGTAATTTTCATATATCTCAAAATTCATGCCTAATATCAAAAATTCGACTTCATATTCTTTATCAGAGGTTAAATTGAGTGGCAAATGGATCTAATCCTAATTTTAGAGTAAATGAATAGTAGTTTCATTTTCCCAAAATTTACTTTCCAAGGAGGTTTTTTTTTTGTTCGGTCCAAAACTTTTTAGTCTTGGGCCTAAGTCTTCCCAAACATGAAAATACCCATACTTAGCCATATTTCATTTATATATAATACAAGACATTTCCCAATACTCTCTCAAACACTTAGACAAATATTTCACCCAATTCAAGTGTCCCAAACTCACTTCTGGGTCTCAAGAAACTTATTCAAGCTTCAAGCTCTCATTCAAATCTATGTCAATATTATTTATGTCATTTAAGACCATCGTGGGTCCCCTACATTAAGCTAAGTTAAAAAGAATTTTTGTTGGCTAAGTTTTGCACAAGTACCGGTAGGAGGGTCAACTTTAAAGGGGCATATGTCTTAGCACACAACAAACTGGGTGGCCCATGACTACCAAATCAAAGCTCTTTAAATTATATTTCCAATGCACTTGGTTTCACCTTATGTAGAGTTCAGATAAAGAAGTTATGCCCATTTTCATAGAACTTGTATGTGCAGGGGTATATATGGGTTTTTGCCAAATTCCCCCACATTAATGGTATTTCGTAAATTTAGCCATTTCTATTAGTATTTGGAAATTCCTATGCTATCGTAACACCTCCTAAAGACCTAACCCTACTTCTAAAGATCAAATTCACTCCTCCCAATTGGAATACACTCTCAAATCCTCTCAAGAGCCTCCATCACAATGCCAATACAAATTTAAGGAAATTCAAGAGCAAGCTTTGGATTCCAAGACCACTTCCAAAATTCAAGTCTTTCACAACTCAATTTTAAGAAATTCAAGGTCTATGGTATATTAGTTTCATTCATGGGTACCTTTTACCCATGAAGCCCAATCTTCCATTTCTATGAAAGTTACATGTTTCCAAGTTGTTTTGCTTATGGTTATTATTCAGAGATTATGATCATATACTATATTGGGATTTTATGAAAGTTTGGCTGAAAATACATGATTACTCATTTTTAAGACTATACCATGAGATGATTTACCTATTATGATTATACATGTTTTAAGCTGTAGAACTATGATCTCTTTTGATATTTGATGAGCGTTTTCAATGTATTTTGCAAGATGGCATTAATAAATAGTGGTGGGTTATTTTACTTCAAGTTTTCTTGAATGATTTTATTCTTGAAGTGCATGGTTTTATACTAGCACTACACACCCACAAAGTATTTGATAAAATATTCAATTATTATTTTCTGAGGAATTGAAGGTCCAATGCATGTCTTATGAGTTGAATGACTTTATACTCATGAAAGGAATGCATGTATATGATCATAAAAGGAATGTATGTATATGATGATGAAAGAAATGTATGTTTATGATGATAATGAAAGGAATGCATGTATGTGATGATGAAAGGAGTGTAAATACATGATATTATCTCTATAATGTTGGGGATGACCAAGCCTAGCTTGGGGGGTTGTAGGCCTGGGTAAGCTTGTTGAGGTGTTGGTACTTCGATCGCCTAGTTCAGGGGATGGTAGGCCCGATAAACTTGTTGGGGGGTTAGTATCCATCAACCTTGTTGGGGGTTTGTACTCCATCAACCTTCTTGGGGGGTTTCTACTCCATCAACCATATGAAAGTGTTTGTACCTTATGTGCCTCTCCAAGGAGGTGGTAGGCCTTGGAATGCACTAAGAATAGTCACTTCTTACACTCGTATTAAGTTCTATATAAGCATAGTTTTACTTCAAGCATCATTCAAGCATACAATATTATTAGTATTCTATTCATTACTTATGATTATGCATTTTACCTATGATGCCTACCTCTTGTTATATTGCATCCTATATATGTAGTACATTCAAACATACTAATATATACTCTATGCCTACATGATATCACCATGTAGGAATCGGAGCTCATCTTGATATTCCTCGTGGCTAGACAAATTGTTCAAGTTAGCTCATGGTGAGTCCTCAAATCTGGAAAAAATATTTATCTTCTCTCAAGCTTATGTTTGGATTACCTATTGCCATTGTTATGAGAGTGAACCCGGTTGCTTCTCTTGGCCCCTGCTAAGTATCTAAGGTTAGAGGTATTTTTGGACATATTATGTATCTATGCTATGAGCTTTGACTCTCTTGAATCTTGATGTCTATAATATGAAAGTGTTCCCTTAGCCCCGGTTGTCCTAATTTACTACTTCTTGTTGTATTCTATTACTTTCGCTACCAAGGATGTATAATGATATGTTAAGAAGGTTGTTTGGGGTCCCTTTGGGCTCCTCATGTGGCATGTAACATCTAAGCCCTAGGCTTGGGTCCTGATATACTTGGTATCAGAGCACTAGGTCATTAGGTCCTCGGCATCCAACATACTGCGTCAATTAGAGTCTCATTCATGGTCGTGAAACACGCTACGACAATGAATGAGGAACTAGG